>JAQQZS010000013.1:14346784-14367389 GCA_030068045.1 Platyallabes tihoni | reverse complement strand
ACCAATTAACAACCAGCACCTCAGATTAGAGCCGTTATGAAGGATTTACAGAGCAGAAGTAGCAGATATACATCTCAGTATCAACTGTTCAAAGGAGGTTGTTGTTTATGTTGGATAAACATCTTCACCATTGTTTTACAGTGTAGATAGAAATAAAAATTATTATTATTCGAGAAAAAAAAATTATTCAACTTGTATTTTTTTTTTTTTTTTGTCTTTACAGAAATTGCGGAAACACCTGGAAAAGGAAGCAAACAGGTGTGGTGGTGTTTATTTCCCTTATTTTAGCTACCTAATTATTTAACTTTTTGTTACCTAATCATTAGGTAACCAGAACTAAATCCTGATCTAAACAATTAAGATTAAGAAGGTTGCTATTAAGATTATGGCTCACTTGAACCCCAGTACGTTTTTCATTAAGATTCATTTTGAATCATCAGTCAGTGCCAGTAACTTGGGTTATGCTGTGATTTCAACGAGGTCCGATTGATTAAAATGGTAAGAATTCAACCAATTAACATTAATTTAGCAAATAATCATTTGTTTTGCATCATGTTTCTCAGTAGCTCACATACATGCTAACTTGTAGACCACCAGAGGGCGCAGTTCAGTTGTTTAAACTAAACTGAACTTGAGCTCTCGGTCATTTTTAGTTATAAAACCACAATGTCCAGTGATTGTAGAAAGGGGCGTTCAAGTCAAAGCTTGTGTCCCTCTTTGTATTTAAGTTAGTATTTCTACTGATATAAGATTTGTTCTTTTATATATTTATATATATGTGTGTGTGTGTGTGTTTGCTAACATGATATTAAAGACTCCAACTACAAAGAAGGTACAGCTGTGTTTAATTGTTTGGTGTTCACTGGTTTTTGGGCTCATCTCACTTGGATTAGTTCTCCATGCAATGAATCTCACGACTTTTTACGTTCTGTTTTTTATTTTTAATTCCTTTCTTTGGTCCAGTCACGTGTCTTGTTTCATCTTCCGATTACATTCGGAGTCATGTTTTCTTTACAGCAACACACTCATCACTTTGTGGCTCTCGATGACATTCGGTCAGAAATCATTTGTAGCATGAAGTCGTTATCGTCTGCATCATAGTGTAACAATAAATAAAGAGGCGAAACACGCCAGAGAAAGATGATGCCATCCCAGTAGGGCTGAATGTTGAACCTGAGCTGCATGTCTTTCACCTCAGAGACTTAGTAATGCTGTTGTCACTGCTTTTAAAATGCTTGGTCTTATTCTTTCCTTCTTCTTATTTTGCTTTTGTGCTTTCTGGTTTCTGGTTTCTGCCTCTCACTTTTTTGCTTCCTTTTTTTTTCTCGCTTGCATTGGTTCACACCTTTTCCCCTGTTTATCACACATTTGCTCCCTTGCCTGCTTTTTGTCTCTCTATTTTTTCCCCTTCTTTCTTTCTTTCTTTCTTTCTTTCTTTCTTTCTTTCCTTCATGCTTCAATGTGTTTTGTTCTCTGTCTCTCTCTCCTTTCTCTCTCTTTTAATCCCGCCCCCCACCCCGCCTGCTCCTTCTCTTCACGCTGATGTCGCCTCCTCAAGGTTGCTGTGCGCCGTAGTACCAAGGTGAGCCTGAACGCAGCAGCAAGGGTCTCTGGGGAAATTATGTTTATTTTTTATTTTATTTTTTTTCTCCCCCACAAACGCTGTGGTCAAAGTTAGAACACTTACTTCAAGTAACCATTCAGTATACACTATTAACACTATGGGTATACGAGCTCCTAATATATGTTCTGTATTGATGTACAGTGGAATACTCCGGGACGCCTCTCCTACTCCAACTCTCTCCCCTCCCTCGTAATGGTACGTCCTAAAGTCCCAAAACTACCCTACGTCACCGGATGTGGTGGTAAAGCCCAGTCCTGGAGGTGCTGCGGAAAGACATGTTTTGAAATGCCTAATAAGTGCATAATATTGGGGGGGGGATACGGGTAGTCCCTGACCTATGTTGTAGGGCAAATGAGTCGGCCTCACCGGTTTCAACGAATCAGTCCGGGATAGAAAATGGCTGTCCTGATAGTGAATAATCCTAATTTCAGAAAAATCCTCAACAAAACAGAGTTCACAGTCCAATACAGTGGAAAACAGCTCCGAGATAAAACGGCGCCTCGCGATTTAAAGGCGCAGAGACGACACTTGTTACATTTCACTGTGAGATTCGTTTCCTTAGGCGCGGTTACGGTTTTTGGCCACATGACGGCAGTGTGGGGACAGGGGGACAGAGATAGTCGGGGACTAGCTGTATTAATTTAATCCCAGCCTTCACTCCCATGACTGAGCTGTATGGTGTTTATATAAAAACACGGGTGATGACTCTCAGGAAATTTTAATCACGTCACATGGAACTTTTTTCTCTTGTTGTTTGTTTGTTTGTTTGTTTTTTTTGTCTGTTTTGGTGGCACTGTGGGTTTTCATTTCAGCTTGTAATCAACACCGAGGACTACCTCCCTCAAGGACAGGAATTTCTTTTACATTTTATACAATGACTAGAAGGATTGTCTATCCTTTTGTAGTGGACTATAAAAAAGAAAAAAACAGCACACATTTATATTTACTTCTACCTTTTTCTCCCTTTTCTTTCTCTCACTTTCTTTTCATCTCCCTCTCCCTACACTTCTTCCTCGTTCTTTACTTTCCCCTCCAGACCGGCCGTCCCTCCAGCACTGCCTCAGATCTCTCTGGATCAGTCTTGGTGGAGAACGAACCTGCCACTCCTTCCCAGAGTGCACTGGGGGCTCCCATGATGCCCCAGCCCAGCAGGACGCCTAGTGAGCCCCCAAGTGTCCCTGCTCCCTCTCTGTCCAGCAAAGTGAGAATGGGGGGGGGGGAACACTAATATTGATTGAACTACAAAAAAGTTTTTATTTTTAGCTTTTACGTTTCATACATGTTGCATTGATTCACTCTCTCTCTCACTCTCTCTCTCTCTCTCTCTCTTTTTGTCTCAGGAGGAGGAGGCTCTGCGCGCCCAGGTAAAGGATCTCGAGGAGAAGTTAGAGACTCTGCGTATAAAGAGGACCGAGGACAAAGCCAAGCTGAAGGAGCTCGAGAAGCACAAGATCCAGCTGGAGCAGCTGCAGGAGTGGAAGAACAAGATGCAGGAGCAGCAGAACGACCTGCAGAAGCAGCTCAAAGAAGCCAAGAAGGTGCAATAGCACACACACACACACACACACACGGGTGTAGTAATCCTGGAGGTAAAACTTTTCTTGTTACATTAATAAAATTTTGTTCTGCTCGTATGCAGGACGTGCGTGAGGCTCAGGAAGCTAAAGACCGCTACATGGAAGAGATGGCTGACACAGCAGACGCTATCGAGATGGCCACTCTGGATAAAGAAATGGCAGAGGAAAGGGCGGAGTCTCTGCAACAAGAGGTGGAGAGCCTGAAGGAGAAAGTGGAGGAGTTAACCATGGACCTGGAGATTCTTAAACATGAGATTGAAGAGAAGGGTGAGAGACACTGTTATTAGATACCTGCTACTAAAATGCTAAAACAAATTAGATTTTTGTGTGATAACTAATAACAAAATGCACTCCGTTTTAGACAGTGCAGTTAAGTGCTCTCAGCTTTGTGTCACATGTTCCCGTTTCTTATTTTTCTTCATGCACAGGTTCAGACGGAGCAGCCTCCAGTTACCAGGTGAAGCAGCTGGAGGAGCAGAACGCACGGCTCAAAGAGGCGCTGGTCAGGTGAGCGTAATGATGTGATTTCTCCTGTTTGATTTGTTACAGGTGAAGTAAAACAGATCTTTGATCCAAGCTGTCCAAACCTTCTTGGCCCTATGTGAAAAATACAGGTAGTCCCCAACTTACGAACATTCAAGTTACGAATGTCTTCTGGTCTGAATGGACCACGGTTCTACATCTGGTACAAGAAATAGACACTACAGTCCTCCACATTCCAATATTTACAATTGAATACAATATTTTCAGTGTGTAAGTGAATGTATAAAGTGTCTAAAGTCCGGTATATTGTGTGTGTGCGGTGGGGGGTGGGGGTATCTGTCCGGGATTCCCCTCGCAATTTAACAACACTGTTACATTTCACGTGTGTGAGATTCATTTCCATAGGTGCAGTTAAGGTGTAGGGAAAGGGGGACGGAGATTTAGTCTAGTGGATTGGTATGGTTTATATTGTATATTCGTGTTAAAGACGTACAAGACTGACTTTGTCTGACTTAAGAACAAATCCGACTTACGAACATTCTCCCGGGACGGAACTTGTTTGTAAGTAGAGGACAGCCTGTAATTGGCATGAATTGTGATTGACCACATTTTTTGGAAAGCTGAGGTAAATTTCACTTGCCACATCAAGGCCTCCTGTCTTGTTGTCTGGGAATTGCTCTAATGGTACATCCTGTCATATTTTGTGTTTCAGTTTTTTCAAACGTCAGAATGCCATCGCTTAATTTTAAAATACTTGTGAGGCCCACAATAACAAATGAAATATAACCTGTGGTTTAAATCTCATTGCTTTGTTTTATTAGTACTGGTTACCTTGTTAAATGCAAATAATAAATATTTTAGAGTAATTTTAACCTAACAATTTTAAACATATAATTATTATCTATTTGCTCTCCGGCAGCGCATCTGCAGTACTTTCTTAGCCTATCTCAGAGAGTTTTATTTAGTGGTGTTTTTTCCGTCTGTTTATTGTAAATTCTGCCATCATCAAACTGTATTTTTGTTTTTTCCTATTGCATCCTGTATCTACCATTAAAAATAGATCACGTTGATCTAATTGCTGTCTGTTGTGTTTGCACTCAGGATGCGTGACCTGTCATCATCTGAGAAGCAGGAGCACGTGAAGCTGCAGAAGCAGATGGAGAAGAAGAACACAGAGCTAGAGACCCTGAGAGTGCAGAAGGAGAAACTTCAGGAGGAGATGAAGCAGGCTGAGGCCACCATCGATGAGCTCAAAGAGCAGGTCAGGAAAAAGGACAAACGTCCACTCAGTTGTGTGTTATGAGAAAATTAGCAATTGTTAAATATAAACGTTTTTTGTTTTTATTATTATTAACGGGATGGTGTGTTCCAGGTGGACGCCGCACTGGGAGCAGAAGAGATGGTGGAAACGTTGACTGAGAGAAATCTGGATCTGGAGGAGAAAGTGAGAGAGCTGAGAGAAACTGTCAGCGATTTGGTAAGAGACACTTCTAATATGTGTCACCGTATTATCAAAATAAATAATTAAATGTCCAAGGTTATACAAAAAACTTGAATAAATTCACTGCACAGGATAAAATATGCAATATAAGTTAAAATCGAACACTAAAGAATAAAAGCTTATTTCATTTACTGTCGAAACCAGTATACTGATTTACTGAAAACGTATTTTATACTGAATATACGCTTATGGTAGTAGTAACTGGTGACTCCTGACTAGAAATGGAAATCACCAGTCACCTCCCCATACGATATGATCATGATTTCACCTTATCACGATTTTATGAATATCCCGATTCGATATATTTCTTCCAGATTTTGTTACAATTTTAAACCTTTCAAAAAGTTTAGAAGTTACATGTTTAACTTATAACATTAAATGCTGCGCTTGGTTTTTAAGTGAGAAAACTAAACCCTACAAACTAACTTCAAATACAAGAGTTTAACATTTAAACTTAGAATTTAATTAAACAAAAAAAGCTACAATTTTACTGAGCAGCACATATTTCTGTTATATCATCCGCCATTATTATTATTTCTAAACAAACTTGGCAAATCTCAAAGTCTCAACTCAACTTGATAGTGAGCTGCGAGCATGCGGGTGTGTGCGGCTTCTAACACACTTCTAACGCACATGATTTTCGACTAATTAGCGATTGTGGTGTTTGGAGACTTGTATAAGTGTGTTGAGACAAAGTGTTTGGAGAAAAGGGCAGATCGGAGGCTTTTAACACGTGCAGTTTTTGATAATGTGACGCCATAAAAATGCTTTTCTGTTGCGCCACTCAGTACAGAATCGTTTATAGAAACTTAAACTGAAAACCAGACAATTCCAGTCACTAGCCAGTTCATCGACCAGTTTTATTATAAACTTTAAAATATATCTTTTTATTATTTAAATCAATGTGGCGATATGTGAATCGTCACACAAACGAATCACTATTTATAACTGAAACGATTTATTTATTTACTTTTATTTCTAACCCTGACTATATCAGTATACTGATGTATTAATATCTGGAACAATATACTTGTATACAAAACTGTATATATAGAGATAAAAACTCAGTAAAATATCACAATACACAGAACCGAAATACTGCCCATTCACAATATAAAATGCAAGCAAAGGAAATCATCAACATTTTAGACTTTCCTCTACTCCCAGTTTTTTGTTCTGGTTCTGTAGGAAGCGATAAACGAGATGAATGACGAGCTACAGGAGAACGCGCGAGAGACGGAGCTGGAACTGCGCGAGCAGCTGGACCTGGGAGGAGCTCGAGTCCGAGAGGCCGACAAGAGGGTGGAAGCTGCGCAGGAGACCGTGGCCGACTATCAACAGACCATCAACAAATACAGAGAGCTCACCACTCACCTACAGGTCAGACACGGTTCAATCGTTAGATTTAAAGGCGAAAGAGTCGCGTTGCTGTGTGACTGAACGGTGGATTGTTTGCAAACAGGAAATGAATCGAGAGCTGACCAATCAGCAGAGTGCTACAGCCGAGCAGCTCCAGCAGCCTCCTGCCGAGCTTTTCGACTTCAAGATTAAATTCGCCGAGACCAAGGCTTACGCCAAGGTACTGCCTCCTCTACGGATCCAGCTAGGTTTAATATATTTATACGTATCGTGAGAATTTAATTTATCTTTGTCTTTGTTGTGTGTTTGTTTTTGTTCGCAGGCCATCGAGATGGAGCTGCGTAAGATGGAGGTGCAGCAGGCGAACAGGCAAGTGTCCCTGCTCACGTCGTTCATGCCCGACTCCTTCCTGAGGCATGGAGGAGATCACGACTGCATCCTGGTGCTGCTCCTCATCCCCAGACTCATCTGCAAGGTACTGTATTACACTTACTCCAGTCTGGATTAATCCCTGAGGCATGTTCTCAGGCGTTATTCACCGGGAACAAGTCTCGGATCCGAAGATCGTAAGAGAGATTTATTATTTTCTGTGTTTCTGCAGGCGGAGTTGATCAGTAAGCAGGCCCAGGAGAAGTTCAACCTAAACGAGGATGTTACAGAGCGCACCGGTCTGCGCGGATCCGCCGGCGAGCAGCTGAGCTTCGCCTCGGGTCTCGTGTATTCCCTCACGATGCTCCAGGCCACACTGCACAAATACGAGCAGTATGCATGACCGATGTGCAAACGTGTTTTTCTTTCTTTTCTTTTGTTTTAATCAAAAACAAATACATAATTTCGTGTCTGTTTCTCTCAGGGCATTAAACCAGTGCAGTGTGGAAGTGTTCAAGCGAATGGGGACTCTGCACTCTGAGATGAGCGTACACGAGCGTTCTCTCGACTTCCTCATCGAACTACTGCATAAAGATCAGCTAGATGAGACCGTGCAGGTGGAGCCTCTCACCAAGGCCATCAAGTACTACCAGGTACGTTACATACCAGTCAGTGCGTTAGATTATTTGGTACTTGAAGTACTTTTGTCCACGCAGAAATATTACCTCTTAAGTTGGATCTTTGATGCAATTTTCCTGTTGTAGCAACTGTACAGCATCCACCTGGCTGACCAGACTGAAGACTGCACCGTGCAGCTGGCGGACCACATCAAGGTACACACAGAGTGACTGTAACTTACCTTACAGCAACAGTACAACCTCTGTACTGACCCCCTCAACAACAACCTCTGTACTGACCCCCTCAACAACAACCTCTGTACTGACCCCCTCAACAACACCTGTACATCTGATAAAACACATTCAGTAAGACTTGTATACCACATGTAGTTACACCGTCATTAATAATGTTACACCAGATAGATAAAAAAAATAAAAGCAAGCAGAGGCACCTGTATAGCAAATAAAGCACCTTTAACAACACTCAAATTAACACACCTTTACATTACACAAAACACCTTTATGCAGAAAAAACAAACAAACAGTAAAATCACCTCCGGCAACACCTTTACATCAGATAAAACACTTTAAGCAACGCCCGAAACGGATAAACATCTCCATCAACAACTGGACACGAGATAAGCTGTCATTTGTAACACCACTACATGTTGCCTTCAGCGTAAATCAGATAAAAGTCAGCTTTAGCGATACTCGTGCAGCACCACAGATGTTCAAAGCTGTGTGAATCTCCTTTCAGTTTATCCAGAGTGCGCTGGACTGTATGGGGGCGGAGCTGGGACGCATGCGTTCATTCCTGCAGCCTGGTCAGGAGGGGTCGGAACTCATGCTGCTGCTAAAGGAACTGGACACTTCCTGTGGAGACGTCCGGCAGTTCTGTAAGAAAATCCGGCGAAGGATGCCGGGGACTGACGCCCCGGGGATCCCTGCCGCACTCTCTTACTCTCCTCAGGTATGTCTACATATCCGTCTCAGTGTGCCTTTCCTCAGACCTGTGTGTGTGTGTGTGTGTGTGTGTGTGTGTGTGTGTTTATATTTATAATCCTCCGTGCGTGTGTGTAGGTGGGCGAGGCCCTGGCGGAAAGCAGGAAGCAACTGGGTTGTGTAGTCGCCGTGCTGCAGGAGACGGCGGCAGCAGGAGCTCAGCTCATCTCGACCCTCTCGGAGCAGGAGGGGCTCGGCGCACACACACTCGAGGACGGAGTCTTTAAAGCAGTCGAGCAGGTAAAACACAAACACACTCTTTCCTTCATGTCGAAATGAACAGAGATGTTGGTGTATTTCAGTAAATGTGTGTGTTTGTGTGTTTGTGTGTTCGTAGATTTACGGTTCGCACGGCGAGAATCCACGCGAGTGCCTGCGCCAGTCATGCAGCGCCGTCATAGCAACCATGAACAAGATGGCCACCGCCATGCAGGAGGGAGAATATGACTCCGAGAAACCGCAGCATGTGGTGAGAGCGTGAACTTTAGATTCTTTTAAAATAAGTACTTGTTACACACTATCATGAGTTTGGTATCGTGAGTCTGCATACGTGTGTGTGTGTGTGTGTGTGTGTGTGTGTGTGTGACAGCCTCACCCGGTAGAGCTGCGCTCTGCTGCTCTGAGAGCCGAGATCACTGATGCCGAAGGACTCGGCCTCAAACTGGAGGACAGAGAGACCGTCATCAAGGAGCTTAAGAAGTCCCTCAAAATCAAGGTGAGACACGTCCTTCAGTCATATGATAACTCTGCTGTAAGGTACGTAAGTATGTTTATAAGTCAAAGTCACAACTTGTCCTTTTATAGAAGAGTAAGGGCAGTGGTGCGTCAAACAGTTAGTGCTGTGGATTACTGGGTTACTATCAGAAGGTCCGGGGTTCAAGCCCCAGTTGAGCCCTTGAACAAATTATTTCACTGTGTTGTAAGATACATATGACAAATAATTTATTATTATTATTATTATAGTTAAATCTTGGATTGCGAGCATAATTCATTCCGGTAGCGTGCTTGTATATCAAAGCAAGTTTCCCCCATAAGAAATAATGGAAACTCCGATGATTTGTTCCACAACCCACAAATATTCAGATTAAGAATTATTCATTAAAAATATAAAGTAAAATAAATCTAATTAACCTGAACTTTTTATCTTTCTCTCTCTCTGCACCCACACATGGTCAAAATGTTATAATAAACAGTAACACGCACACTGATGGTCGACTATACGAATCAGACGCACGTGCACCAAGACTGAGCATTGAAGATGATTACCAATAATCACGCAGCGCGCTCGCACGCACGCAAAAGAGAGGAACCATCGGCTCAGTTGTGATCACATGACGACACTCAGCAGACAAAAGCGCATGCATACTACTCGTATGTCATGCCCTCGCTCGTTTATTTATTAAGCTAAAATTAATTTAGAAATTTTGCTCGCCTTGCAAAACGCGCGCAGACTGAGTAACTCGCAATCCAAGGTTTCACTGTAACATTAAATTGTACACAAAGACAATCAATAAAAATTTTTTTTAATAAATGTCTACCTGCCAACGTGCCTACAGTCCTAACCTTAATATTTTCCAGTGACGGTTCCTTTCTTTTTTTTCCTGCTCTTCTAATCTCTCTCTCTCCCTCTTCAGGGGGAGGAGTTAAGCGAGGCGAACGTGCGTCTGAGTTTGCTCGAGAAGAAGTTGGACACGTCTACCAAAGACGCAGACGAACGAGTGGAGAAGATCCAGACCAAACTGGATGAGACGAACACCCTGCTGAAGAAAAAAGAGAAGTGTGTTTTAGTTTTTTTTTTTCTTTCTTTCTTTTTTCTTTCACATCCAATTGTCTTTTAAGAAAAACTTTTTTTTTGTGTGTTTGTTTGTCCCCCCCACCCCTCCAACATCTGTCCTTTGTGTGTGTGCAGGGAGTTTGAGGAGACCATGGATGCGCTGCAGGCTGATATTGACCAGCTGGAGGCAGAGAAGGCAGAGCTCAAACAGAGACTCAACAGCCAATCACGGATGACCATCGAAGGTTTGCGTGGAACACCAGCGTCTGGCATCGCCTCTATCGTCACGGGAGGCTCTCCAGGTGACACGAGATGGATTAGAATAGATGAAATCCAAAATCTAAAAGCAAATCTAAAATCTTGGGTACTTCGAAATAGCACGGCACCAGTGTGTGTGTGTGTGTTTGATCATCCTACGTGCTTAACTAGGTTGAGTGCACTGAATAAGTGTGTGTGTGTTTTCACAGGAGGTGCCGGCTCTGGTATAGCGAGTGTATCAGGTAGTGTGCAGGTAGTGGATTCTCCTCTCCTGAAGCAGCAAATGGATGTTCAGAGGCTTGCGATGAAACACCTCAAGAATGAAAACTACAGACTCAAGGTGAGCATCACATGACATCACAAAAATGATACGCGCTGTGGTTATATTAAAACTTCACTGCACTTGTGATTTATACAGAAGAAGTGCAGCGTGCAGTGATAGTTTAGTTTGTTTTTTGTGGTACCCGGTGTTATTTATTTATCGAAATATTCATCGATATGCGCAGTATGGGGAAAGTGTTTTGTCACAAAGAATGGATAGAGAAGCTCTCGCTAAAGAAGAACACTTCCGTCCACATTGTCAACACTCAAAAAGCAAAACCTTTGGTTTGAGGTGTTAAAGCGTTCCTCCCTGTAGTCCTGATCTCTCGCTCCATCTGATTTTTCAAGATTCACTTCTGGTGAAGAAGTGAGGACCACTGTGCATTCATGGCTCTCAGCTCAGTCTAAAACACTTTTTTATATATATATTTTTTATGAGGAAATATGAAAACTTATTGACAGGAAAAGCAAGATCATGTCGAAAAAATTATGTATATGTCTATTTCCAAATGTTAATTTTAAAAAAATTCTCTAGCCAGAGTGCGGATAATTTTTGACTCACCCTCGCGTATATATTAATCATGGAAGTTCGTCTTAAAAATCTAAGAGTCAGAAGAAACGTGAATGAATCATAGAATCGTCTTACAAGAATAAACAAGTAAAGATGCAAGAATCAAGGATCACAAAATTTACAGACTGAATCATAGAATCGGTGCAGCCGACTCTTTACATTCACCTCAACCTGTGTACCTTTGTCTCCTCCAGGCAGAGAAGATGAAGTCCCAACTGGCGTCTCTTCCTCCTCTCAGCGCGCCCAACATGACCGGTGTGATGAAGGACGGCTCGCTGAGCGACGGCGTTTCCGGAAGCCTGTACCGGAAAACGGACCTGCTGCTGAGCAGCCTGCTCAAGATGAGCGCCGGCGTCAAAGTCGTGGACATCACAGGAAAAACACCCGGTGTGTGTGTGTGATGGGGAGAGGTTATATTGAATTGTGTGTAAAATGTCATATCGGAAGAAAATACGGGTACAACGGTTGGTTCCGATTGAACAATATGTGGGTTAAATAAAGAAAAATCATAATCTGTCAATTATAAATGGTGTTTGCGGAACTGCCGTATAACAGCGATCTCACACCGTATGATATCGCTTAATTATCTACCATATTGATGTTGTGTGATTCTGTGTTTGTGTGTGTTACTCATTCTGCAGTAAGTGCCAGCGCTCAACTGTTGGAGCAGACGGCTAGGCTGCAGTCTCTCAGTGATGCCCTGGACAAACTAAAGGTCAGATGCATAACCGCACACAAATAACGATGCCGTTCAATGACTTGTAGGATTTGTATTTCTATTAGTTGTTCTTTTCGTTCTTTCCTTCTTTCACCGTCTCAGAACGAGGTTTCGGAGCATGTAGTAAACCAGCAAGTGGGAGCTCGAGTTCGCTCCGATTTTGCCACGTTCCCTTCGTCGACTTTCATAAAGGTGACCTTACACACACACACACACACACACACACACACACACACACACACACATACTCACTTTCATATCAGATACCTGATTCTGTTCTTGTCTCCCCAGACTCTCTGTCAGTCTATTTCCAAAGTAAAATCAAAGTTTAAATTGCAATGTTTTACATCTTACAAAACCCAAATATAGATTAAAAAAAAAATTATATTATTGTCATGTGTACGTGACCATAAAAATTGCATTAAGAGGTCCAGGTTTTTGTTTTGTTCGAGTTAGGAACTTTCCGCAGATATGAACAGACGGCGGTTTTACAAACATTCATAGATGCGAACAAATCGCGGAAGTAGCTCATGTGTGCTATACAAAAAATAGACACTGCAGTCCACCAGATACCAATATTTCCAATTATATACAATATTTTCAGTGTGTAAGTGAATGTATAAAATGTCTAAAGTCCGGTGTTTTGTATGTGTGCGCGCGTGTGCTTGTGTGGGAGAAATGAGTCGGCCTCACCGGTTTTAAAGAATCAGTCCGAGAGCACGATGATAGAAAATGTCCATCCTTTAAAGCTGTCCTGATGGTGAATAATCATAATTTCAGGAAAAATCCCCAACAAAACAGCGTTTACAGTTCAATACAGTGGAAATCAGATCTGAGATGAAATGGCGGCCGGGATTCCCCTCGTGATTTAAAGGCGCAGAGACAACACTGTTACATGTTAACAGTGAGATTAATTTCCTTATGCGCAGTGGGGGGGAAAGGAGACAGAGATTTAGTCAAGTGGATTAGTAAGCTTTACATTGTATATTTGTGTCAAAAGCGTACGAGACTGACTTTGTCAGACTTATGAACAAATCCGATTTACTAACACACTCCCAGAAAAGAACTCGTTTGTAAGTTGGGGACTACCTGTATAAAAGTTATAAATAATCCGCATAAAACTCGTCTATATCTGTTAAGCCGAGGCTTGTAGGTATGTGTGCTAATTGTTATTTCAGATTGTTTTTATAGTCATTTCTATCTAACTCCGTTCTATCCTTCTGTGTTCCAGGCAGAGGGTGAGAAGAAGTGTGGCACCATTCTGGTTGGTAAAGTGATGATCCCGTGCGCTCGCGGTCAAGAAAAATCGCACTCCCTCATCCTGTCGCAGCATCAGCTTCAGCGCGTCCACCACCTCCTCATGACCTAACCGCTTCATTTCATCGGACCACCTCCGTCAGGAAAAGACTTGCTCCGCCTGTCAGAAACACACTTTTCACAGCACTTCCTGTTTTCTCTCAGGAACTTCAGTTCAGGCTTTTCAGATTTCTTCCAAACCAAAGAATCACCTCTATTCAGTAGCTTCAGGTTGTTCATGGTCAAAAGGCTCGGCTGTTAGAAAGGTTTTTTTTGGTATCATTATATTTGGATTGGGTTCACTTGGAGATTTTGTCCAAAAATAAATAAATAAATCTAAATGGTTAAAACACTACCACTTAAAATTGTTACTACTTCTCACTCGCTTTCTGATGACTTTTGACTTTTTTTTTTTTTAAATGTCACATTCTTGAATTGTGAGCTGTTTAGGAATTATTATGCAATTTTCAATGTGGTTTAAATTTTTAATCAAGTCTGTGGGGAAAAAAACGGATTGTAATTTCTTTGTAATTCTGCAAATATTTATGCAAAAAAAAATTTTCTGTTTTGGAAGCGTTTATTCTAAAATTCACTCCTTTTTAAAAGCTTGCTCACTTTACAAAGGGATGCACAAGTCTTTTTAATTTTTTATATGATCTTAATATCCGAGCGAATACTGTTTTCACTTTATTAATTACAAGCAGCTGGTAGCTTAGCGAACTAATAAAACTAAAAATATGCTGATTTTCCAGATCATATTGGCCCATCTTTTCTGTTTATGCACATTAATTTATAAAATGAGAGCACTAAACATGTGGTTTAAATGATGATTAAATGAAAAAAATAATAAACAAACATTGGTTCACTTGCATGTCTTAGAAAGGACCAAATCAACACGAAGCAGCTGCATTTTTTTTTTCCTGTAAATCCTGCTCAAGAGTTATAGAAAAGCAGGAGCAAATCTGCCTCGTAAGAATCTGCCAAATCATTGTAGATTATTTTGAATGCAGCTCTTCCACTTTAACACACGCAGGATGTTCTTGGCATTATTGTTTTGTATTTTGCTGAGATAGAAGGAAAAGTGTTCACACCCTTTAACTAACATCATTTCATCTTTGGCTAAAGTAGATCTGTGTGTAATGCAATGTTTAATGACTTTTGCATTTGAACTTCAATAAAATAAAATAAAATAATCAAACATGCATTTCCTTCAATATATATGTAGGATCTGTGGTATTTTAATGATTCATACCGTTTTAAAATAGTACATTTATAGTGTGATCAATAGTGCTAGTATGTTTCATGTTAAAGCGCATGATCACATATTATCACAACCTCTGGCAAAAAGTATGGAATCACCACTCATGGAAAATGTTCATTCAGTTGTTGTGTAGGAAAAAAAATTAATAAATAATCACAGACATGCCACAAAACATTTAACATTCATTTAACATTCCAACCTTCTGGCTTTTAAGAAACAATTTAGTCAATTGCAAATCAAGCACAGGGGGGGGGAAATCCCTCAATTCCTCAATCATGAAACAAAAACAACAGTGTACCACCTCTGTCTCAAGCTTTTATAATAGCATGGATTTTACTATCGACAAACCGTATTCATCAATCCTGCTCCAACTTTATCTTATTACAGTTGCCAGATCAGCTTTGCAGGTCACGGACCACTTTTTCATTTTCACTATCAGATTTTCAATTAGATTGTGGACCAGACTATTTGCAGGCCGACCATGCCATTGACTATGTCTTTCTGAAGGAACGTTTTCACAGCTTTTGCTGTCCTATGGCAAAGTGCATTTTCATCCTGAAAAATGATGTCATCACCACCAAACATTCTTACAATTAATGGAATATGAAGTGTCCAAAATCACAATATAATCTTGTGCCTTTAATGACCGTCATCTACCCCATACCTTTACCTGATATGCAACACCATATCAATGTGGAAATTTGCTTGTTTTCTTCAGGCAGTTGTCTTCCTACATTTCATAGTGTGGTGGTGTGGTGTGGTGTAACTTTCTCTATATCAGGAAATAAAATTCCCCTTAACCAACTTTAAAAGACTGAAATACCGATTATGCCACCCAGGATTGGTTACCTGGGAAAAGATTAAGACACGTTCGAATCTCTCGGTAAGAACACAGGGACATGGATGCACAAATAAATATACAAATCTTTATTCGTACAGGAAATTTCCAGAACAAGCAATATAATCAATCAATCAATTAACAATCAATATAATTTAAAATCGAGCACTAAAACATCCCAGACAAATAAAACAAAGAAAATAAATTGGAGCTTAACCATAGAGAGGCAGGGTAGGTACAGGACCACACTCCTACTCGGCAATAAATAATCACGCATGCACCAAACCACTCACTAGTGAAAATGTAGTACCACTCCACACTACAGGCAGCTAGCCTGCCTTCTCCTCATTCCCATCTCCTAAAAAAAGAAGAAAAGTAAACAAACAAGAACAATTATTAATTACAAAAATTGTAATTAAAAGGGAAAAAAAAGAAAATGTAGCCGCAAAGCACCCTCCAAACTTGGAGGACAGAAATTAAATCTGCCAGCGAAAGTTTGTATTAGAGCACTGGCCGACAACACCAAGTAAAGCAGCACAAACAAAAGAAACAAAATATATAAACACGCCAGCCCAAGGTAGCAGGACAAGCGAAGCAAAGAGCTGCTGAAAAAGCCAAGGCAGAGAAAGAAACAAATAAAAATAACCGTGACAAGGACAAAAACGAAACTAAAACAGAAAAAAAGCAATAAAACTCTAAGCTGGAACAAACAGTTCACTGAAGCAAGACAATTCACCAGAGCAAAAAGCACACTGGAGCACAAAGCGACTGGAACAAAAACAGCAGTGGAGCAAAAACGTACACTGGAGCAAAAACAGCAGTGCTGAAGCTGCAAGCCAAGCTGTGAGCAACGCAAAGCCAAAGACAGGTGGGAAAAGCACGCTTGCCAGCCGATCAATTTACCTAAAATGTAAAAGAACATTAAAGTAAAGATACAGCACATACCTGTGTGACGGGCGCCAAGAAAATAAATTTCACCTACCGCGTGATGCAGACCAATCCTTCAACAGATCAAATAGGGAAGATAAACAGGTCACATCATACACCTAATGATCTTAAACACTGCTATACGAAGAAACATACTGACATACCAACTGAACGGTAGCATTCGTCTCCCGTGATACACGAGCACGAAGCGCGCAGCTCTTTAGAAAGGGTAAATACATACGGACCCCAATGAGCTGCTCATCCGTTCCCTCAGATCCCATAAAGATCCTAAAACTTGCCAGCTTCCCAAAGAAGATTGCGATTAGTTAGGTAATGACCTTTAGGTGTACAAGTAACCAAAGTACCTCACACCAAACATACCTCTCGCACACGGCAACAAACTTCCGGAGGCGCAACCTGGGGTTGAATTAGCACCACACCGGTCTGTTCTCACAGCGCCCTTTTATACTCTCCTAAATTACAACCAATTATTAATACCAGGTGCAAAACCGGAACTCCGGAGGGAAGTGCAAAACTCCCTCTCACCACAATCTACCTCCCCCCTTTTTCATCATCAACCCGATGATGAACTCCACTTGGGAAGCAACTGAACAAACAGTCCCTGGACATGGCCTAACCTCCGAAATGTCTAGAGGCAATCTAACAATGTGCACACTTAATGTGCCCATCACGCGCCGGGGAAAGTGGAGAGCCTCAGTAGTCCCTACATTGGTAACTGGTCTGTAAACAGTTCCACTAATCACTGTGACCAGAGCTGGAAAATCAACAGCCCCACATCAGGGGCGCCAAAAATGCAATCCCCCTAGCAAAGGGTGGCCGCTACAAATTTCAGCACACCCCCAGGAATGCGAGCAGCTCGAGGACCACGCATCTTCACCTTTCCTATAACCCTCACCAGGAGTCTGAACACTTACCTGGTGAATACTGTACAGTAAAGCTTAAAACACGAAGTTGGGAGCACCAGACACAAACGAGGAATGGAACAAGGAAAGCCCATAGTGTCCAAAAAGCTCCTGGTAGCATCGACTCAACACATTCATGCCCAACACACCCAGGGCTTGAGCACAGACGCGCATTTCGGCACCATTTGACCGCAAAGTTCACACCCAAGTCAACATAACCCAAATAATGAATAGACAGTCCATTGGCCGCCTTAAGCTAAAGCCAATAACAAGACACATGATGGCCCTGGTCCCACGGCTCAAAGTGTTCATGAGAACCACTTCCAGTAATGGTGGACACCATAGACCCGGTATCCACTAAACATGATACCGGTACACCACTCATGGACACAACCAAATGTGGGCATGATGACATTAAATTCAACACTGGGCCAATGCTGCCCAATGAGTCTGAGCCACCATTTTCCCCAACCGAATTGTGACTCAGCAATTCGGCGGGAATTAGTTTACCGACAATGAACCGGAACGAGACTGTCCATTACATACCTCACTTATATTAACTAAAGGTCGTAAAAGAAGAGGGAGAACTGTGCTCATGGTTACACTCTCTAGCAAAATTGCCGGGTTTTTTCTACATATCACTGAGGTGCTACGAAAGGGTCAGGTCCACAGCGACTGGTCCTGCAATTTAGTTACACTGTGGGTAGGCGGAGCTAACTGTTGCTGTAATTTCAACATCTCTAAGCTCACACATTTCAGACTGCTGAGACAGATGATCCTCTCCCGAACAGGCACCACTTTGGACCCCATATTGGAACCCATGTGCTACTGGAACCGAATGACTACAACCCCTTGCTCCCCCTGGGGTGCCCTCACGCCACGAACATATAGCAATGTTGCAGAAGGTTGGCGGCGAACAAATAGCTTTAATTCATGACTAAGGGTGCAATCGAGGACGTGCTCAACAAATTGGTCACGCAACACTACTTCAGAGTTTAGCATCACAACTGACGACTGTTGTTTAACCTTCTCCAAAAGAGCCTGTGGAGCCAGAGAGAAGTCCAACAACCTCTTGCCATCCTGCTACTTTCAAGAAAAGGCTTCTTGCAACGCTATATATGACTGGGAACACCCATATACATCCTGTAAAGCCGAAATAATCTTAGCCGGATCCTCACGTTCCTCCCGCGACCGATATTTAATCTCTTCTCGCGCTTCTCCCTCTAAATGATTAAACAAAAAGAGGGATTGGTCTGCTACCAAAAGATGACGGGCCTGCATACACGCCTGTACTTCTTCAACCCACTCATTAATCCCCACCCCAAATCGACCGTTAAATTTTGGACACTGCCTATCCCTCTGTATAAAAACAAGTCACTCAGTTAAAGCAAGGCCAGCACCACACAATAGGATTGATTCATAACTGAATATCACTTTCATCCAGTCATCCACAGTCCATGATTGCTTTTCTTTAGCCCACTATATCCTTGTTTTTTTCTGTTTAGGTGTTAATGATGGTTTGCAATTGGCTTTTCTGTATGAAAGTCCCATTTTGATTAAACAATGTCTTACAGTTCGGTCACAGACATTGACTCCAGTTTCCGACCATATTGTGGCGTGGGCGGGGCGGCGGCTGGCGACCGTCATGCCTTGCGGGAGGGGTTCTTTTTGTGTTCACCCTGTTTGGGAAGTTGGCTTAGGTTAGTGGCATCGGCCAAGTTTGAGTGTGTGTGTATGTGTGCTATCTCTATGTGTGTATGTGCTGCATTCTTCTACCGTTCTCCAGTTCCAGCTAATAGCTGAATAGGTGTGCTTTTTCTGAGTGTGCTGTCACAGTGATTGTGCTGTGTGTAATAAAATACTCCCAATCATTACATTGGGCAGCCACCAAGCTCACTCGTCTCCGAGATCCCTCCTAGCGTCGAAAAACGCTATAAGTGGTGTCAGAAGTGGGATGGAGGTGTACGAGTTGGAGCGAACAGCGGAGGACCTAAGGAGGATCCAAGAGGGCCGCCGAGTTGCAGCACAACTCCAGAAAAAGGAGCATCTTCCGGACGGAGCCAGCGCCAGCAAGGCGGCGCGGCGAAAGCGGAGCGGCGAGAGCCCCACGTTGCCGCTGCGCAAGCGCCGGATCAAGCCACAGCTCCGTGTGGCGTTAGCCGGCGAGGCGACTTGCAGCTGCGCCTTCCGTCCTACAACGGCGCCGTCGATCCCTACGCATTCTTTGCACAGGTAGAGCCCTCGCGGGCTCGAGGGCTCCGACCTCCGTGGCTCCACGAGCACAACAGGTTAGTGGCACCAGTTTCCCTTTCTGAGGCGCTACGCGAGGCTGAGCGCGCTGAACCCATAATGGCGGAACATCACGGCGAAAGAGCCGAGCGACCTCCCGCAGCTCGGGGGCGCTCGGAAGGTGAACCTAGCCGTGGACAGGGCTAACCGTCATGGCTAGGCTATGAGCAAGCCTCCGAGGGTCCGTGGCGACGCCGAGGCCCGGGACCGCAGGACTACAGCTGCAACGTTCTCAGGCCCGAGGACAGCGTACCCCAGCAGTTTCGTTTACCTGGACGATTTACTGGTGCACAGCAAGGAGTTTGAGATCATGCTAGCTAACCTACGGGAGGTATTTCTGGCTATCCGGTGGGCGAACTTGTGGCTTAATCCTAAGATGTGCCATCTGTTGCGGCAAGAGACCGCGTTTCTGGGTCACATAATTAGTGCTAAAGGGATTGCTACCGATCCAGCCAAAAAGTTAGCCTCTTACTACCGCCGGTTTGTGAAAGACTTCGCCACAGTCGCAAGCCTGTTGCACGGGTTAACAAAAAAGAACCAGCCATTTCGCTGGGATATTGTACATGCGCGTGCGTTCGCTCAGTTGCGTGAAGCTTTGGTCACGTGTCCCGTTCTTGGTTATCCGGATGCATCGCACATGTTCATCCTTGACACGGACGCGAGCGATGTAGGGCTGGGGGCCGTTATTTCCGGTAACCAAGAGCGTGTTGTCGCTTATTTCAGCCGCGCGTTGTCTGTACCCGAGCGGAATTATTGCGTCAGGAGGTGCGAGCTGTTAGCGGTCGTTGCGGCCTTAAAACATTTCCGGGCATACTTATATGGGCAAACCTTCTTGCTGCGGACTGATCACGCTTCGCTAGTTTGGCTGCTCAGTTTTAAAGAACCCGAGGGGCAGTT
>JAQQZS010000013.1:14264882-14282855 GCA_030068045.1 Platyallabes tihoni | reverse complement strand
GCAATTTAGGAACGCCAATTAGCCTAACCTGCATATCTTTGGACTGTGGGAGGAAACCGGAGTACCCGGAGGAAACCGGCTTATTAACAAATAAATAAAATTCAAAGATGTCATGCAATATACATATAATAAAGTTGCATAATATATGATACAAACAGATCAACCATGACATTATGACCACCCTCCTAATAATGGTCAGGTCCTTTTTTTTTTTTTTTTTTACACTAAAAACAAAGTGCTGCACTATTTGTTCTGGCACTTTTCTATGCCAAACAGCATTAACCTTTTCTGACTACATGGGCCAGCCTTCACTTCCCATGCACCTAAGTGAACCTTGTTAAACCCTTATGCTTGCCCATTTTTTCTCAGTGCATTTCTCACTTCCAGGTGCCACTATAACGAGATATTGTAACTCCAGCTACTGTACTGTGACAAGGGCCAAATTGTGATGGTTGATGGGTGAGCACCTACAAGAATGTAGGTCCAAATGGGTGTCCAAAACTCATTAATTCAAATTGCTGAAACGATGTCACTGTTATGGTGGCAAAACGGGAACCTACTCAATTTTACCTGAGTGGTCATAATGTTCTCCCTGACCAGTGAGTATACAATATACATAGTACATATATCCTATTCATAATGCAGTACCTACTGTTCAGCATGATGTACATATTGCACTAAGGTGTGTTAGAGCAGGTGTTCCCCAGGAATGTGTGCAGTACAAAAATATTTTTCGATATGTCTGCGTGTTTGGAGTTTGCACGTTCTCTTTGTGCTTGGTAGGTTTCCTTTGACAGTCCTAAATCCATGCAGATTAGGCAAAAGTGTGTGAATGAATGTGTGCATGCCCTAATAAAGTGGTATGGAAGATGAGTGAGTTTAGTGAGTGAGTGGGCATTCTGACGCTGATCAGATTAACAGCATAAGTATTAAAAAAAAACTTCCTTCTTTATACCATCATTTCTTGTAATAGAACTAAAAACAGCACAAAACCCAGAATTACTTTTTTAAACATCAAATCAATCTCCTTTTTCCCCAATGACTTGAATGCATTTGTTGATTAGATCTGAAATTGGTGCATTTAATTCTTTATTATTATTATTATTATTATTATTAAATAAAAAAGAGACATCAGCCCTTTTAAGACTATAATACCCAGCATCCCCTGCTTTTGCCTGCTCACCGGAACAGGAAAGCTGACGGATTAATATTTACAAAATCTCAAAGCAGCAGGACCGATTTCTTTCTTTTCTTTGCAGTAGGATTATCATGAGGAACATTAGTGTGTAACTGCTGCACTAATCCGTGTTTATTTAGGCCGCACTGGACCGCAGACTCGCTGCAGATGAAGTGACAGATGGAAGCTGCGCCGCAACAGATGGCGGCTTCGTTCGATCTGATCTGCGGATAAAAACAGAACAGGACACTCGAGGAAATTAATAATCATCATCATCATCATAATAAAACCCCAGAGAGAATCAGGGCGTCATGGTGGACAACCGCTCGGCCACGGCGCTGGTGATCGCGTGCGTGCTGAGCGCGCTGGCCACGGTCTACCTGTCTGTGGCGGTGGGCACGCGCCACTGGTACCAGTACACGAGCCCTCAGGTGCGTCACGAGCACAACGCGACCGAGCTGCGCGCGCTGCACCAGGAGCTCAGCGACGGAGGCTTCGACGAGAAGACCGCGAGCGACGCGCTGTTCCGCCTCAACGGCACCGTCGGCCTGTGGTTTAGCTGCGTGCGCGTGCCCGCCGACCGCACCCGCTGGTACCGAGAGCCAGGTGAGGAGGAGGAGGAGGAGGAGGGGGGGTGCGGGGGTGTTGGCCGTGGTGCGCGCGCTTAGTGTCATAATAATAATAATAATAGTTTTTGTTACTGTTGTTGCTGTTGTTATTATTATTATTATTATTGTATAAATATATAATGTTATTTAATAAATAACTATAATAACTAATAAATAACTATAATAATAAAAAATAAAAATAATAGTGTTATTTTTTTGTTGTTCTTAATTTTCTCGTTGTTGTCGTCATTGTTTTAGTTAATTTATTAGTTAATATGTTATTATTATTATTTGTAGTTATAGGAATAATAAAATGTGAATGCACTTATTATTATTATTATTATTATTATTGTATAGTATATAATGTTATATAATAAATAACTATAATAATGAATAAATAACTACAATTAAAATAATAGTGTTATTTTCGGTGTTCTTAATTTTCTTGTAGTTGGCATCATTGTTTTGGTTAATTTATTAGTTAATATATTATTAGTAGTATTATTATTTGTAGTTATAGGAATAATAAAATATGAATGCACTTATTATTATTATTGTATAATATATAATGTTAAATAACTATAATAACTAATAAATAACTATAATTAAAAAATAAAAATAATAGTGTTTTTGTTGTTCTTAATTTTCTCATTGTTGTTGTCGTTGTTTTAGATAATTTATTTGTTAATATATTATTATTATTATTATTATTAGTTGTAGTATTTATCGGAATAATAATATAATGAATGCATTTATTATTATTATTATTATTATTATTCAGACACCATCACAGTCCTTAAAATAACTGAATGTGTGTGTGTGTGTTTAGATCCTGAGATGTCCACAGAGTGTGTGAGCTTCACACTATCTCAGCAGTTCACACCCAAATACACAGAGCCGGGCAACCACAACAGCGGAGAGGACATGATACGCACCTGTGCGTGAGATAAACACACACATACACTTTTTACAGTTATACAGTATATATAATAATATCATATTTTATAGTATATTTAACATATATCACACATGTGCTATGTTTTTATGAACATATTTATTCCCTTGTGTTTTATAGATCTGTGGAGGTGTCAGTTTTTCCTGCCTCTGCTCTCTCTGGGACTGGTGTTAGTAGGAGGACTGGTGGGATTCTGTGCGTGTTTGTGTCGTAGTTTCAGTCCTACACTGGGCATCGGACTCCTCCACCTCCTCGCTGGTCAGAAATGTTTGGTTCTTAGTGAAGAGACACCAGACTCCACGTCAAGCATTGATCTTTGCTCATTCAACACCGATATCCAACATCACACACCTACACTCTCCATCAAACACCAACAACTTCCAACAACCTCTATCAAACTTCAATACTCTTGATCAAACATCAACACACTCCAGTCAAACACCAGTAAAGACACTATTGCTATGATGAGGAGCGTTCAAGTCAATCCAGGACTTTTGAATATTTTAATGCAGCTAAGAGTTTCATCATAAGTCCCGGTCTGACTTGAACGCGGCTTGCAATAAACTCGTAGCCTCATGCATCTATCTCTTTTCAGCCTTATGCATCTATCTCTCATAGCCTTCTCTATCTATCTATCTCTCTCTTCCTCTCAGGTGTGTGTTCTCTGGGCTGCGTGTGTTGTTTTCTGGCGGGTATGGACCTGCTACACCGTGTCTCTGTCATCCCGGACCAGGTGGACGGCTCTCTCGGTTGGTCCCTTTACCTCGCGCTCATCTCCTCTCCACTGTACATGATGGCTGCCGCTCTACTAGTGTGGGCCGCTCGCAGCCATAACAAGAGCTACTATAGCTTCACTGCCTACAGAGTGGCCTAGAGCACACATTTCATACAATTAGAGCCAGGTCTGTGTTCCAACTCACAGAAATGCACTAAACGCACACTTACATGTCTTGCATACTAGCATACTACACAGTATGTTAACATAGTAAATAGTAAAAATATTTTTACACCAACATATGATATATTTAAATGGTATGACATCATACTACTAGGCCATAATACTACCATGCGATGGTTAGATAAGTACAGAGTCATATAACCATAATTACAGTGTTGTTAAAGTACTGCACTAAGTAGTATGGAGGTAGTATACAGCCATGGAACAAGACCACACCCTCCTGTACAACATCACTAAAATAACATGGCATAAAGTTTACTATAATACTACTATACTAATTACTATCAGAAAATAGTACTACAACTTACTACTGTATGGAATAGTATGACTAAACCACTATAGTACCACTGTACTGCCATACTAAATAAAAATAGAGGGTAAAACTACACCATAAAAATATAGTATGCAATCCCACAACCGTAATAAATTAGTATGAGAAGGTATAAAATACCTTCATGCTCGATAGTATATCAGATTTGGAGATTACCATACAAAATATTATGGCTAGTAAGATAGGATTCCGCCACACTGTCGCACTAAATAGTACAGTATGGGGAGAAAACGACACTATCCTATAGGTAGAATAAAAGCAACGTTTACTACTATACTATTGTACTAAACAGTATGGTGCACCACCATACTATTTAATATTACACCACTATACTGCTGCATCTCAACATCACTACAACACTCTGCATGAAACATCACACTCACTATCAGCCACCAACACTCTCTATAAACCACCAACACTGTCCATCAAACACCAATATTCTCTATCAAACACCAATATTCTCTATTAAACATCAACACTCCCTATAAACCACCAACACTCTCCAACACCCTTCATCAAACATCAGCACTCTTCACCAAACACCAACACTGTCCACCGAACACCGAAACTCTCTATCAAACGTAAACATTCTCCAATAAACATCAATATTCTCCATCAAACACCAACATTCTCCATTAAACACCAACATTCTCTATCAAACAAAACTCTCCATCGAACACCAACACTTTCCATCAAACACCAACAACCTCCTTCAAACATCAACATTCTCTATCAAACACAACACTACTCTATCGAACACCAACATTGTCTATCAAACACAACACTACTCTATCGAACACCAACATTGTCTATCAACTACCAATACTCTCCACCAAACACCAACAATCTGCATCAGCATTGTTTACCAACATTTGTCTTCAAACACCAAAACTCTCCATCAAACCCCATCAGCCACCAACATGGTCCATCCACCACCAATACACTCCATCAAACACCAACACTCTCCATTAAATACCAACAATCTCTATCAAACACCAAAACTCTTCATCTAACATTAATAATCCATAAAAGACCACCATGCTTCATCAGCCACCAACATGGTCCCTCAAAAACCAACACTCTCTATCAAACACCAACACTTTTCTCCAAATACAAACATTCTCTATCAAACACCAACACTCCATCAAACATCAAAACTCTTCATCAAACACCAACACTTTGCATCAATCATCAAACTCCTTAATCAAACATAAAAGGAAATCCACCAAATGCCATTAATCTCCATCAAACACCATCACCCTCCATCAAACACTAAAAATCTTCATCAAACACCTGCACTCAGTCAAGCATCACACTATCAAACACCAGCACTTCCTTTCAGGTGTCAACACTCTCCTTCAAAAACCAAACCTCTCCATCAAACATATTTTCTCAATTAAATAACCATACTGTAAAAATCTATCAACTTCCATAAAACACCAACAATTTCCATCAAACGCAGATGCTCTCCATCCAACAATAACCTCTATTAAACACCTGAGCACTATATTGAACACTATCCATTGGACACCAACATTTCTAGAACATCTCAAAAACGAACACCACCAAAGTCTAGAAATCTCTACCAAACACACATACTCACACATACCCAATCTCACAGAACCTCACATTACTGATCAGTCACATTAAATATTAAGCCAAGATAATGCACCACAATACGACTGCAATAAATAATATGGTTTATTAGCACACCGCTATACTACAGTACTAAATAGTACTGCATGTTGTATGATCATATTAATAATCTAAGAAACAAAATGTGGTTTCATTAGACTACTGAACTAAACACAGTAGAATGTCAAAACAGTACAACACTATTGGAGAAAAACCCATACATGCTACTCAGTTCTATTACACGTTTAACGTAAGCACACTGCACAGAGTGAATGTGAGTAATGTCCAGCATGTGCACCTAGTGTACTATTTTGACAAGCTATTGAGCACAGTAGCATGCCGATTGGGACGTAAGCACGCCGTAAAATAGCTTTCCAGAGATTTACAGTGAATTAGTGCACCTTTATAAGATAAGCGGCTGCAGGCGGGAGGGCTATAAAGGCTGGCTGAGTGTGTGGGAGCAGAAAGTGCTGCGTGGACATTCGCAAGGCACGGACCCGAGCTTTTCCGTTCTTCATCATCGTCCTGACAGTTAAGCGCAGAAGCAAAGTGCTGCAGTGAGGTGCCAAGATTTGGTTGAGTCATAGAGATTATGATTTTTGACGTGTTGCCATGCCAATACAATATAAGAGACAGAGGTATATAATTCATATATATATTAGTTAAGTATGATTTTATAAAAAATCCATCATGTCCATCAACATACGGTCAAATATATATATTTTTTCCTTCTCTCTGCTTGCTAAGACTTTCTAGTTTAAAATTGTTGACGCCTCTGATACCCATTCAAGCAAGGCACTTTAATGTTACACGCTTTACCTGCATGTCTGTGTCCTGATGTGACACCCGCTGATGGGCGTATGTCATTGTTTCCTCAGATAAACTGTGAATGATAAATGGCACAACGTAATAAAGAAGCACAGGGAGTGCTTTTTTTTTCCCAGTAACACAGTTGAGGAAATTCTGACTAACACCGGTTTTAATTCCAACAGCACAATGGTGCAGGACCAGAACCAAGCACGTTCAGGGAAAAAAAAAAGTGAAAAAAGTTCATTAGCGCATCTATGCTCGGAAAGTTTACATTTATGTAATTGCATTAAATAGGATATATTGTCAAGTCGAATAAAATGACGAAGAACAAAGCTCAGCCCCATGTCTATAGGTCTATGAAAATCAGGTATATATTCAGGCACAGCTTTCTTTACTTTGTATATTATTATTATTATTATTATTATTATTATTGTGTCCAACTATATTGTAATTTATTTGTATGTTGTTGTTGTTTTTGTATTAGTAGTAGTGTTCGTTAGATCAACCTGTTGTTGAGAACGCCAGCGATACAAAAGCATAAAACTTTTACAAAATCTTATTTATTATGTATTTATTATTAATATTAGTATTTATTTATTTATTTATTTATTAGTACATGGATGTGCAGTTTGTTTGTTTTTTTGTTGTTGTTGAACCACCAAATCGTCATATAATAATTAGTAATAAGAACGAATCTTAGCTGTTTCTACTGAGCATGTGATACTCCAGCATTGTGAATGTACGGCGTTTAATATGCAAAGCAATGACGTTCCCTCTGTAAGCTTTCCCCCTTGAGGTTTTGGATTCGTTACTCGGATCTGTTCCATAGTTGATGCATTTTGACGCAATTTAACATGTATTTGTACTGTATGAAATGGTTTGAATGAATTAATGTGAACTAATTGCAACCTTTCACTTAAATGAAATAAAATTACTTTAAAACATACATTTGTTTGAACTTCATAGATGTATAGGGCCAAGGTTATGGTTAAGGCTTGGGATTTGAACTGACAACAGCACATGCTGACCTGCTTGACTTAACTAGAGCAAACCCTGGCATGTACTTGAATGTCTTCATCTATCCATCTAGTTGTCTCTGTAGTCCATCTAGTGACCATGAAGGCCAATGGTGACCATTGTATTTATTCACATTTTGTACAACTATTCACACATACAATCGAACGCTAAGGGCAATTTGGGAACGCCAATTAGGCTAACCTGCATGTCTTTGGACTGTAGGAGGAAGCCCAACAAGCACAAGGAGAACATGCAAAGTCCATGCACATGCTGTAGACCCGATGATGGAACCCAGGAACTGAAGGTGCAAAGCGACAGTACTAAGCCATCGTGCCGCCACTAAATACATTCCTTGTTTCCACTTCATTTTTTAAAATGATTCTTGCAAAGAGTAATACAAGTAACATCGAGAGACGTGTGCAAAGTTCTAAAAAAAAAATTCAGAAACACCAATTTTTATTTCATGGGCACTTTTAGTGACAATCTAGAGTACCACCTCAACATAAGAAGATAGAGACCGAAGCTGCTTTTCCAATCAATGAGGCTCTTCATCAGGTCTCCATTGGAAATTCCAGATGTTGAACCATTCGCATCATTGACATGACTGGATAAACATGTGCAGACTTTAGCATTCTAATAAAAACAAATGGTGTATCATGGATAGGGTTGGTGTTCAGAGGTCAAGGTTACGGAGCTTGGTGGTGGAGGTTTTGACGTTCAGGAATTGGAGTGGTAAGGAGTAGTGGCATGAATGACAACCTTCAAGGAGTCTCTGTATCTTTCTTTATCCGGTCTGTCTTTCATGTTCTGTTGCTGCACTGGATGGCTGGAATCTCCACCTTTCTTCTTCTCGCTAGAGACAGAGCGACGCCCGTCTCGTAGAACGCACACTCGTTGATGAAGAACGGATAGAGCGCCTCTTTCCCCTTGTACCTCATAGTCTCTCCGGAGAAAGTGAGAAAGACCGGGTCACCTGGATGCAGGAGGCAGAAATCTCTATCCTGAGAAAAGGAGAATAATTTAAAACCCAACCTAATGAGACTTTATGAAATGTTTGAGAAAATCAGAGAGATCCAGAGATCTTTTTGGAAAAACCAAACCTGTAGTTCCGGATGCACGGCAGCCGTGATGGTGTGCGTGTGAGGATCTTGAGGGTATTTAATGTTGTCCACCATCGTATAAACGTCCACCGAGCCGCTCTCAAAGCGGGTTCCTGAGAAGATAAAAACGAATTTATGGCACACTGACTGTTATCGCCAGTATCTGTCACTTCCAGAAACATCTCCAATAGCAATAACACAAAGAGCTCATTCAGACTACGTTATAGATGTTCTCCAACCTTCAAAAGCATGCTGGGTAGTACAGTATAGCCTCCTTGGTACCTGAGTTGAAAAGTCGAACCCATTCAAGTGTCAGATGAACAGCTTCCTGCATGGCAGTAAAAACGTTGGCTCGGATCACGCCGTGCGGCTGAGGACCAACTTCCATCGCTGGAAGGAAGAAAATGTAGGTTTTAGTTTAAAAAAAAAAATGTAAATGTTAAGACGGCATTTCTATTCTGCAAGGCATCTAAAGTAGTATTTCGTACAGAGAGCAAAAAAAAAAATGTTTCAAGCCTTTTTCAAATTAATCGCTTCACTGAAAATCAGGATGAAATAGCGTACACCGGAGGGCGTCTCCATAAATTAAGAGATGTATATAATTCTGAGGAGTGCTTGAGTCAGCATGGATCAGTCAAAAGGAGGGGGCAACAAAAAAAATGGCAAAGGAGTCACTTATCCACAGAATGCACGAGTCGCTTCGAATAAATGTATTAATTTGGCAGATGATTTTTTTAAGAGTCTCGCTTAAGGGTGATGCCGTGCCAGTCCTGTCAAACAGAGAGAAAGAGAAGCAGAGCCAGTGAAGCTGAGGAGTCTAAGAAGATTTGCTTAACCCTGGAAATTTGATGAATATTAATATCGGTGATGCCAGACAGGCTGCTGCTTTCTTAAGAGTTTCAAACGCAACGCTGTCTAGAGTTTATACTATTGAACGGACAGTAGTTCTTGTCTCGCTGATCTCTTTTTGATGAGAGAGGATTGTAAGAGACTGGATTGAGCTGACAAATACGAGGTGAAGTCATCTGACAAATAAGCCAAATCATCACTGTTTACAATCGTATAGAGCAGAAAAGCATTTCAAAACCAAAGAATATAGAAGCTACGATAGCAGAAGACCTTGTTAGGTTCCACTCATGTTAACCAAGAACATGAAGGTTACAGTGGAGAAAAAAAAAGACCAGGTGATGAGTGACTGGAGGTTTGTTGTGCATCCTGAAATGCTTTTCTGTAAAGAGTGGTTGTAAAGAGTGAGTTACTATATTGTGACATATTGTGCACTAGAACCTGGGTGGACTTTCCGTTCGGAAATATTTCCCCTTTAATTTGTTTACATCCCCATCAAACTGAGCCACGTCCCCACTACGTCCTCTGGAAATTGAGTAAAAGCAGTAAGAGCTTGTACCACTTGGCAGGATCACAGTATGAACCGGGAAGGACGTAATATTGTCTCCATTGATGTGGAGCTGCTGTGATGGTTTTGGACATGATGCCGGAAGAACTTTATAAGGAACGATGGGATTGACTAGGTAATGATGTAACTAGCACCTCTTAGTTGTGCGAAGGCGGCTATGACCTCTTGTTTCTTGTGCTAGGACCTGAGTAAGTCCATGTCACGTTGTAGAACTTTCGCATATTATGTTCTTCTGGTTCTTACCGCGTTATCAGCGATTCTATGTCACGTTCAGTGGATTCATTATCAATATTGGATCCAATGCCTCACACCACTTCAACACTTCATGATGAAAAGCATTTATACCAATCAACCGAATGCAAACGACAGAGTATTAGGTGTGTGAAAAGCACCTGGTGAGAGACTGGCACGATCATTCGATCGTTCAAGCTCAATGGACTTGATGATCATGTGATCATTTGTGTGGTAGGAAATGATAGACATGATAGACACATTTAGAACCTGACAGAGATGTGGTAAAGAAGTAGGATGAACTTGATAAATGCACATTTTTTTCTACTGTGACCAAGTTCCCGCTATGTCCTTTGATATTTTTAGGACGCAGTGGGAACTTCATGGTCTTCATCAGAGTGTGACGATGTGTTTTTTTCATTCTTTTTTCAGGGTCACTGTCGGCCCTGGAGTCTATTCAAGGTGACTTTGGGCACGAGGCAAGGTACAATCCATTGCAGGACACACACACACACGATGGGCAATTTGGGGAATGTGGCAGGAAACCGAGGGTACCCGGATGAAACCCAATAAGCACGGGGAGAGCATTCACACTCCACATGACGGGATTCGAACCCTCGACCCTGGAGGTGAGAGGCCACTGTGCCCGTCTGTACATTACATTTTGAGCCTTTATAAAATAAAAAGCATATAGTATCATATTAAATGTGTGTGTGTGTGTGTGCGCCTCGTAGACTCACCGAAGCCGTGTTTCCCAACAGAGTGCAATGTGTAAGCTTCACTCTTAGGAACATCATAGTGGACATAACGCACTGGAATGGTGGCCAACTCCCTCTGAAAACACACACAAACACAAATCCCCTGCCGTCATTTTAAACCCATGTTTAATCATCTCTGCATCTCCACAATTGAACCCAAATTTCCTTAATAGACACAGGTTGGACTACATGACATCTTCATGAGAAACCTATTGAAGATGTCTTCAAGACCCATGAAATCCCTAAAAAATATCATCACCTAGAACAAATTTTCTGAAATCCTCATACTAAAGTCATCCTGAAAATGTTTTAAGGACTGCTTCAGGAGTCTTCTTACCTTTATCCCAGGTTCCTTCACCTACAATACAAAAAGTTCCTGAAAACTCTTGACTGTTGTTAATCCAGTTTAGGAACAAAACCCCTAAACCGCTTCACTTGTACCTGCAGGTGTTTACAGATGTGCAGGCAGACCCAGTCGCTGTCGGAATGGGCGATGACGCAGAGGCCGACGTTCGCGGTGCTGCTGTGTAGATCGCAGAGCAGATCCACGGCCGCCGAGCCGCCTTTGGGACCGAGCAAAGCGTTCAGCTCCTGGGCGCGAACAACCTCGTACGGGGTGATGTCAGAGACAGGGGCACTGAGAAGAATGTAAGCAAGCAACATTTACAGACTGAAAGAAGAAGATGTGTGTGTGTGTGTGTGTGTGTGTGTGTGTGTGTGTGTGTGTCCGACCTCAGTGTAGTGTGGGTGAAACAGCGGTTGAGGTCCATCTCCGTGTAACGTACACACCGTTGCACGGCACGTGGGTTCGCCAGCACGGTTACCATAGTAACCGGATCCACCATGCCACCCTTCCGCTTCCTCCTCATGCTCTGGCGCAGTAGGTAAACTCCTGCCAGCTCGTTGCCATGGGTACCTCCACACAGGGCCACTCGGTACACAGCCGGGACGGTCACTACATCTGGCTGCATCACAAGAAAGGCCTCTATGTTTATTAAATATTTATTAATTAAGGTTATGAATTATGTAATTCATGAATTATTACGTTTCCGTCATATCAAACGACAGATGACATTAAACATTCAGCAATGTTTTCTCCTGGCTGCTCACTAGTCCAAATCTAATTATTATTATTATTATGATTATTATGATTGGCGTTCAAGTCAATCGGGGACTTTCTCATGGCTGTTTAACAGTCCGTACACAATCATTCACCAACAGTACAGTCCTGCCCTCGCTCCAACCATTTCCATATGTACGGGAGTTCCTGGGAGGCCGGTGTGAATCAGGTAGGCAGTCCGAGAAAACTTTCTACATTGATGGTATCCAGAGGTTACTTTTACTTGTGTAACTTTTTGAAAAAAAAACATACTTTTATGAGTAGTTTTACTTTACCGCACCATACTTTTTACTTTTACTTGAGTAGATTTGCGAAGAAGAAACGCTACTCTTGCTCCACCACATTCGGCTACGCTCGACTAACCATTTATTCTACACTCTGAACATTCTTTATTTTTCCCAGAGAACTGCAGCCGGTGGCTCTACAGTACCATGTGACTGTGTTCCACCAATCAGACGTAGCAACAATAACCACATGTAATCATATCTTTAGTCGTGGTAGACAGTGAAGGAAACATGTCGCGGTTAGTTTAGCGGTTTTATTTTATTTTTAATTAGCGAAAAAGCTAGAGGCTAAAAACTTTCTAAAAAGTTTCTTACATTATTGTACATTATTGTCATTTTCTATCTGCTGAGTCATTTGCAGGGCGACTGAATATACAGTACAGTATATCTTACACTCTAAATAGTTTGCACTGTTCAAGCATAAATATGTTACCTACAGTAGGTATTTGTTTCAAAAGCATTATTCAATTCAATTTTATTTATATAGCGCTTTTAACAGTGGTCATTGTCTCAAAGCGGCTTCACAAAAATGAAAAGATTTAAAAAAGAAAATTTATGGAAGTGTGTATGTGTGAGAAAAATGTGTCTAGATAATAATGAGATGAATGAATGATGAATGAAATGTCTCTGATGAGCAAGCCAAGGGTGACAGCGACAGTGGCAAGGAAAAACTCCCTGAAATGTCAATAGGAAGAAACCTTCAGAGGAACCAGATTCAATCTGGCAACCCATCCTCATCTGGGAAAAATGTTATGTTGTGAAAAACGTGAGATTAGGAAATTTGTGATCTTTAATTTGCTATTTTGTAAAGATGTTGATTTCATTAATTTATTTTATTAAATTTATTTCTTTCATTTTATTATTTGGAAATAGAATTTGTACATTATTTCATCATTTTGTCTGGCCACTTACATAATTTCTAAATAAATAAATAAATCGATGATTATGATGAACAGTTACTCAGTACTTGAATATGTTTTCACTGAATTCTTTTTTACTTCTACTTGAGTAATATTATTTTGAAGTACAGCTACTCTTACTTGAGTACATTTTTGGCTACTCTACCCACCTCTGATGGTGTCCAAGCACTAGTGAAACACTGGGATAAGTGCATTAGTGTATCAGCGGATTATAGTGGAGAAATAAAGGGAGTTTTTACTCTCAGAACTGTGTTCTGGCGCCTTGCACCTTCAGAATCCGTGGAGTTTGCATGTTCTTCACGTACTTGGTAGGCTTCCCTACAATCCGGAACTGTGTTCTGTTATTCTGAAGGATTGAAAGTCCCAGTTTGATTTGAACGCCCCTTGTTGTAGTAGTAATAGTGTATTCCCTATTGGTATGTATTAGTGTTGGTGTTCAATGGAGACATAAAGAAGAGACACAAAACAAGAGAAATAAAGGTAGAGTTCTTGCTCTCACAACAACAACAACAATAATAATAATACACAAGCATATGATTTTGCATGTGATATAAAAAACAAAAAAAAAGAACTACATTACATATTTGAGTTGTAACCTCACACTGAGCCATCCTATTATATACGGAGACTTTCCGAGCCGCACCTCCACGTGGTAATAAGTTTGCAGTCAGGTTCCGATTAGTTGTAGAGCTCTTACCTTACTTCTCAGATGGGAGTGGTGTCCTCTCTCCATCGCTCAGACTCACACACACACACACACACACACACACACACACGGTCCTGATCCCCTGAGTTCAGAACACTAGTTTTGGCTTTGGACTTTGAGCTCTAACTAAGCCTAGCTAACGTGATCCTGATCCTGACCCTGATCCTGGTCCGAAGTCGTCATGGTGAGCCCGGTTCTGTTCTGTCCATCCTGAGAGAGAGAGAGAAGTTTTTCAGTTGTCCAGTTTCTTCCGGCTGCTGCATCGCTCTCTGACCATTCTCGCCTCAGTACTAGAGTTTAACTGACTCAGCAGTCACATTCAGCCTCTTCACTCGCACACACACATACACACACACATTCATGCTGCTCCTCTGAATTTATAGTGAGTTTGGGTGTGTGCTCTGCAGTGCACCGTTCACCCCACTACCTCTCTCTCTCTCTCTCTCTCTCTGCAGATTTACGCTGCAGGCCAGTCTTCTTTGCTCCCCTGCACATTTCAGCGTGTTTCCCTGCTATAACACACTCGTTAGAACCTCGTAAAGAATCTGTTACCGTGCAGATAAGTTGAATTAAAGCAAGGGGGGGGAAAAAACCCACCTCGAGCCTCTGAGCTGAAGCGATAAAGGAGTCCGATTAGGACACGGTGCTCCGGCAGAACATGAATCTGAGGCAGGCACATGGCAATAAACGTCTAAATAGATTTCTAAAAGGGAATGAAAAGCTATAACTTTTCTAGACACAAGTGCTGAAATACTCCATATAACTCATGACACTAATGAAGTACTAAAGTTTATTACACACTTGTTCATTGTTAAAAATCCTAATTTCACTATTTCAGGATCAGATCGCCATCATCCGCCCCCCCTACCCCCCCACCCCTTCTCTCTTCCTGCAGCAACCACACGGCCAAAGAGATTACTTTTTCTTTTTTTCTTTTCTTTTTTCTTTAATTGCTGCTCAGTAATCGTTGTCCATCATCCAACCTCACCGGGATGTGACAGGACAATCAGCTCACGTCCTCAACCGGAACACAGGAGAGGCTGAACAAGTCACATGAAGAAATTTCAGTTTCGGAAAAAAAGCACTAGAGGCGTTCAGGTCAAAGCGGGACTTTTGATAGTGCAGAATAACAGAACACAATGATGAGAGTAAAGACTCCCTTTATTTCTCTACACACACTAAGGCTCTCATCCCAGGGTTTTACTAGTGATTGGATCCCACTCGTTAGAACCTTGGAAAGAATCTGTTACCGTGCTAATAAGTTGAATTAGTTGTGTGTGTGTGTGTGTGTGTGTGTGTTAGAACAAGGGGGGAAAAAACACCTTGTGCCTCTGAGCTGAAGCGATAAAGGAGTCTGATTAGGAATATTTATTCAGTAAGCCGGAGCTTCACGTCTGAAACACTGGCCTCCCAGGAACTCCTTATATTGGCGGCAAACATGTGAAAATGGCTTGGAGTGTGGTCAGGACTGTACGGATGTGGGCAGTAACTCCCAACCAAGTCCGAAGTGGTGTTCGTGAATGACCCCCCTGCCCCCATCCAAAAAAAAAAAAAAAACAAGCAAAAAAATTATTCTCAACAGTGTTTGACTGATGGTACTTAGTTAGCAGTGTTGGGTGTAACGAAGTACAAAGTAACGCGCTAGAGGACAGTGGAACCTCGAATTACGAGCATAATTCGTTCCCGGAAGTGGGCTCGTATTCCAAAACACTCGTAAACCAAATTTAATTTTCTCATAGGAAATAATGGAAACTTAAATTATTCGTTCTACAGCCCAAAAAATAAATACATAAAAATAATTAATACAAAACATAAAGTAAAAATAAAACAAATTAACCTGCACTTTACCTTTAAAAAAGTAAAAATAAATCCTGACAGATAAGTGTTTCCGTTTGTGCACACAGGCGCTATGTGTGTGTGTGTGTGTGTGTGTGTGAAGCTAAAGTAAGTAGCCCCTCCCCCTCCCCCATCTCGTCTTTCACAGTTACCCTTCCTCGTCTCTTTTCACACACGCACACGACGGAAACACTGTTTTATCGGAAAAATAAACAAGAAATCTCTCTAATGACACTCGATTGAGCGACACAAGAGAGACAAAAAACTGCTGGCTCAGTTGTAATCACGTGACGCTCGGCGTCAAAACAAGAAGCACTTGTGTGATACATGATACTCGGTGCTCGTAAACCAAGACAAAATTTATTAAAAATCTTTGCTCGTCTTGCAGACCACTCGTAAACAGCGTTACTCGTAATCCAAGGTTTCACTGTATTTGGATAACTTTTTTGATGTAATGAGTTAGGTCCGCCATTTAAGTTCTCAGTTATTTAGTTATATTTTCAAAAATGTAATCTGTTATTCAGACAGTTTATGTAATCCGTGAGCCAGACAGCAGTGATTCCGTTAGTGTGTGTGTGTGAAAGTCGTTCTACAAGCCCCTCCCCTGATAACACCGCCCCCCTGCTGTTAGTAGTTAACAGATTATGGGCCAAACTTCGCTGAGTGATGATGGTAGAATAATTATAAAGGTCTTAACTAAAACAACATGCATGAGGAATCACAAAGGAGGTGTTGTATAGGGTTGAGGTCCAGGCCCGTCAAGTTCTTCCACACCAAACTCGTTCATCTTAATGGACCTTGCTTTGTGCGCAGTCCTGTTGGAACTACAGCAGGGTTGTTTTTTTATAGTAGTTACCTTACTTCCAGTGAAAGGAACTCTTAATGCTTCAGCGGACCAAGAAATCTTGGACAATTTCATGCTCCCAACTTTGTGGAAAACTTTGGGGATGACCCCTTGCTGTTTCAACATGACTGCACAAATCAACGTCCTTAAAGCAAACACGCACAGGGAGAACTCCAAGCACACGGGCACAGAGGTGGGAATCGAACCCAGACAAGGTGCACAGGTGCACACACCATGAAGCCAAAATTTCAGTTTAATTTGGTGTATATTTTCATACTGTACAATAAATAAAGTTTTGCAATAAAACTTTATCTCCAGTAAATATGTTTTTAATGAGGTTAGATAAGTTATTTTAAAATAACCAGGAAGACGTTATCATGTGAAGGAAAATGACGTCATTGCTTTTTACCAGCCAATTTCTCTCATTTATTTTTTTATTTTTTTATTTTTTTGTTTTTTATTTTTTCACTAATGCTAAGTTTTGCAAAACAATATTTGACTCAAAATGTTCAGAGCATTCAAATGCAAAATCTTTTTTTTCCTTTTTAAAAATTTTTATTAAATCACAAAAATATATGTACAATATGAAATCAGAAAGAATCAAGTATTAAAGATTGAATTATGCAAATAATTATACACAGTTAAATATAAGTTATACAATATAAACAAACTTAAAAATATACAGATAAGTAATAACAGTAAACAGAGTAAACCAATTAACAAACAGACAAATAACTAACTAAAAAGGAAAATAATTAAAATAATTAAATAGTACAAAATACTAATATAGAAAGAAAGAAAGAAAAGAAGAGAAAAGATAGAAAAAATAAAAATAAATCACAGTGCTCCAACGATTAAATCAGAATGTCGAGACAATAGCAAAGCAGATTTATGATTTTCTATTAACTTTAAGGAGATTAAGAGGTGTTGTATTTCACAGACGAAAGGTGATAGTTTCGGAGATGATTTAGAAAATTTACATTTATGGATGTAGAATTTAGCCATTAAAATATAAAAGTTAACAATGTATTCAAGTGATTCATTATGGTGACGGAAAAAAGATAATTATGCCCTTTAATGTAAAACTGTAAGAGTCCTGAATCAAATTATGAGATCAAATACAGAATGCTTGTACCACTCCACAAGTATCAAATCTGCCCTCCAAGGTGCTCAGGAATTTATACTCCTGCTGGACCAAAGCCAGGAAGATCGTGAAGGACCTCAGCCATCCCAACAATGGACTGTTCTCTCTGTTGCGGTCAGGAAAGC
>JAQQZS010000013.1:14098793-14110975 GCA_030068045.1 Platyallabes tihoni | reverse complement strand
ACAGACAGACAGATTGTCACACTGTTACCTGTATAAACACCACTTTGTTGTATTTAGAAGGTGGAGAAGCAGCTGTTTTCCTCATTACGTCTCACTGCTGATGATTCTCCTTAATAAGCCTCCATGGTTTTGCCCCAAGGAGCTCTCAGATTCTTTTCTTTCAGCTCTAAAGAAACAATTCTTCCTCTTGAGGTGGCAGATGCTGCTGCTGCTGCTTATTTGTTTCTAATAAAATGAATCACATTTCTTCTTATGATCACAATTTCATGTAAGTCATTCCATCATTAACATATAACCTGGTGATGTGGATTAGTGAGAATTAAATTGGGATCTAATTTTTGAAAAAATTAAAGGTTTTCTACCACGATGCTGCTGAACTTTTAAGCCTGATTAAATATGTTATATTTGTCACAATGTAAGCTAAAAAAATAATAATAATAACTATAAATAAATAAACATGTTAAAGTGATGTTAATTAATAAATTAATAAATAAATATTTAAATTTGTAAATAAATAACATATATAAATAAATTTGTAAATAAAACACTTTGAAACATGCTGTCATTAAAAATGCAGTGTTAATAAAAATGTTGTGATTTTAATTCAGAATTTTTTTTTTATGTTATAGTTTGCAAATCCTTATAGTATAAAGCAAATAAAACACTTTGGGGCATTCTGTCATGGAAAAAAATATTTTTGTAATGCTAATAAAAATATTAAGTGATGTTGATTATTAAACACTAAAAACCTTTGATGTTATAGTTTGCAAATCCCTATGGTATAAAGCAAATAAAATACTTTGGGACATGCTGTCATGGAAAAAAAACAATTGTAGTGCTAATTTTCCTGTAACATCACATCAAGTGTTGTATTCCTTATGCAAAGAATTTGATATCCTACTTATGCTTTTCTTAAAGGTTTCCACAGACAAGAAAAGTGCATTTAAAAGTCCAGGAACAAGATGGAGAGATCTGTGCTCTTTTTTACTCACAAGGTATGGGAAAGATTAAATCTGAATATCTGGGATGCGAGTAGCATGATGCGTAATGCACGGAGGAGCACAGCATCATCACTATGGTGGTTAACATTGATTAACACTCCGATCTGATCAACACTGTGTACACTCACTTTATCTGTGATAACATGAAGCCCAGAGACAGCCCGAGACAAGCTTGAGATGAACACCAGAGATTATACTGGAGAGGAGAGCCGGGAATGGTATGGTATGAGAGAGAGAGTGAGAGAGAGAGAGAGAGAGAGAGAGAGAGAAATCATTTGGTTTATAAAAACACCAAAAAGCCAACTTTTAAGTATTTTCATGAACATGACATTTCTGTAATGTTGTATCATGCATTTTAAGCACGTTTAAGAATGTGACAACTTTTCTGTACAGTTTGAAATCCACTGAACTCTCACTTTATCTCACTTATAATCAAACAATTTGAACACCTTTCCTGTTATACTTCTAGCATCCTAACACACATTATGACTGCGAATCAAATCCTGTTATCGGATATCACTCAAATGAGGATGGGTTCCCTGTTGAGTCTTGTTCCACTCAAGGCTTCTTCCTATTGTCATCTCCAAGAGTTTTACCTTGCCACCATCGCCCTCAACTTGCTCATCATGGACGATCTGATAATTGTGATTTAACACATATTTCCTCACACTTTTCAAACTCGATTCTATAAAGCTGCTTTGTAAGAATGACCATTCTTTAAAGCGCTATATAAATAAAACCAAATTTAATTAAATTGGGTGGCACGGTGGCTTTGTGGTTAGCACTGTCGCCTTTGCACCTTCAGAGTCTGGGTTTAATTCCTGCCTCAGGTCTGTGGAATTTGTGGAGTTTGCATGTTCTCCCTGTGCTTGGTGTGTTTCCTCTGGGTTCTCCGGTTTCCTCCCACAGTCCAAGGCCATGCAGATTATGCTAATTGGTGTTCCCAAATTGCCCGTAGTGTGTGAAGTTAAGTGTGTACAGTATGATTGTGTGCCCTGCAAAGGATTTGCACCCTGGGCAGGATAAAGGAATAAAAAAAGTGGTGTTGAAGACGAGTTAGAGCAAATTCAATTGGATATTACAGAACAATTGACCTTTTAAAATAACAACTGACTGTTGTCAGTTGACCAATTTTGAAGTTATGAATTTTTAATGAGTGCTCCAAAAATAAAATTAAACAAAATTTCCTAAAAAGTAAGAACCATATCAGGAATATTGGTTTGAAAGTGAAAAATGGCTTAAACTGAGCAACTTATTAACTAATTACATAGTGTGCCTAACAAAATTATATAGTACATCACTTCATTTTTTCAAAACTCTTGGCTTTTAACCACCTGTTAAAAACATAAATATGTTTTTTTTTTTTTTTTTTTTTTTATAAAATAAATGCATACTTTTAGTATACACTACATGGAGAAAAGTATTTGTCCAAACCTACAGTGACATTGTATCCTAATAAATATACTTCAATATGGAGTTCGTCCCACTTTTGCAGTTATAACAGCTTCAACTCTTCTTGGAAGGCTGTCTACAGGATTTTGGAGTGTTTCTGTGGGAATTCATGCCTATTCATGCTGTAGAGGATCCATGGAGTCAGACACTGATGTTGGACGTGAAGGCCTGGCTCACAATCTCTATTCCAGTTCATCATTTGGAGATCTGTGTGGGACAGTCAAGTTCTTCCACACTGAACTCATCAAACCCTGTCTTTATAGTCTTTGCTTTGTGCACTGGAGCTACAGTTATGTTGGAATAATAAAGGGCTCTCCTCAAACTGTTGACACAAAGTTGGAAATAAAGAATTGTCCAAGATATCTTGGTACTGTATGCTGAAGCATTAAGATTGTCCTTTATTGGGGATAAGGGGCCTGATTGAAACACCTGAATTCAATAATTAACAGGTTTGGCCAAATAAAGTGTATTTTGGTATTCGTCAATAAAAGAGTTTTTTTAAGTATTTTTTTAAGTAAGTATTTGTTTTATCCCTGCTGAGTGAGAAGATGTTAACCCTGTTTTCTGGGGATTATGAGTTTGAATCCTGATGATAACCAATTGGCTGTCTCTTACTATCCCACTATCCAATCATAGCCACCTGTAAGTGTATCTACGCACATTTATATCAATCTCATGCAGCAAATGGAAAAGATGCATTTCGCCAGTTTGATATGTTTCAGAAAATGCAGGTTAAAATAGTGGAAAGCAACTTAATTCATAAAAAAAAATGCTTCCACCATGCAATAGTAAACATTGTTAAACCAATCCTAACTAACTTACTTTTAATAATTATTTAATCTTGAATAATTCTTCTGATTAATTCTTCTGTATAGTGTTTGTTTCTGTAAGTTATTATTGTTCCTGTTTCAGGTTACAGCCTGCGCCTGATTACAGGAAGATAACGCAGCTCATGGTAATGAGTGAATAAGTGAGTTGTGATGGAGTAACTTTGTCTGTTTTATGGTACGTACTTACAAACAAGGCACATCTTTGTACACACAATCATTCAACAACACCACTTGCAAATTACGGGAGCTCAGCTTGGAGTTATTCCCACATCCCCGTACAGTCCTGACCTTACTATAGGTGAGTTCCGCATGTTTAGGGCATTAAAGGAGTTCCTGGGAGGCTAGGGTTTCAGACATTTTAGAAGCAGGCTCTGGCATTCTGAGAAAACTTTCTACCTTGATGGTATCCAAGCACCAGTGAAATGCTGAGATGCATTTTAGTGTAATATTGCTTTTATATAACAGTTCCAAACGCATCAACAGATTATGATCAGTTATTTTTAAGTTACTTTATCAGTAACTTAACTTAAATAATTCTTTTGATTGTGTAAAGCTGCTTTGAGGCAATGACAATTGCTAAAAGCGCTATACAAATAAAATTGAATTGAATTTTTCTTCATCACAAATATCACTTCATAGCTGGCGGAAGTAACTACAGTAATCGCGACTGACAGAACTGGCAACTGACAGTTTACAGTGTAATTTACAGGGCTGAAATTTATAGAGCCAAAAAGTGAGGGGAATAAACAAAGGAGGTGGTCGACAGTCATGTAAATCTTGTAAGTTTCTCTTTATATTTCAACTTAAACTATACTATAAGCTATGATAGCTTCTTGGTTCTAGGGTTAAATCCCAAATCCAAAGCTAGTAGTATATCGCAGTGATGCTCAAACATATTCCTGGAGGACCAATGCCCTGCATATTTTAGTAAATGTCCTGCTCTACTACACCCACTTTAATTAGGAAAAGGGGAGAAAATGCAAAAATGTGAGAAAATAGAAATAAAGTTTTTTTTTACTCTCAAAAATGTCAGTACATGACATTTGTCTTTGCTCTTTGTCTTGGTTACAGGCTGAAGGGGTATGATGGAAAGCCCATCATTCTTAACCAAATCCAAGTACCACTTTCCCCCAACAATGGAAGTCACCACTACATGATGCTGCCACCCTCATTATTCAATGTCTTTAAATTGAAGGCCTCAACATTTTTTCTCCATAAATATTGTAGATCATTATGGCCAAACAGGACATATTTTTGTTTCATTTGACTAAAGAACTGCCTCCAAATGGCTAGTCATCATGTTCAAACTTTATGTTATTATTTTAGTAGAAATTTAGCATTCGCTCAACTACATTTCAGGCCATAATGATGTACAGTATAGTAGTAGATGCCCAATATTACGTATGATCCCACCTGATATTATATCACCTGAACATATTGGGGATTCATCTGTGATGGAGACAAAAGAACTCTGTAGAGGTGTAGACAAAACAGTCAGTTGTTATTTTAAGACACAAAGGTCAGCTGTTCTGAAATAGTTCTTGCAAGAACAGTATTGTCATGTGCATTTGCAAACCCATCGAGCACCATGATGAAACTGGCTCTCATGAAGACCTTTCCAGGAAAACAAGACCAAAACTTACCACTGCTGCAGAGAAGAAGTTCATTTAGAGTTACCAGCCTCGGAAATTACCTCAGATTAGAGCTGTTATGAAGGCTTCATAGAGCATAAGTAGCAAACTGTTCAAAGGAGATTATTGCATATTTTGGATGCCTTCAACTAAATATTTGGAGTATGCTGGTATATGAAAGTAATGAATAACAAGTTGGTAGTGATAGATACACTAGAGTAATCGTTACTTCAATAAAGTTCTTTTTTTTTCTAACAGCATTTTGAGAAATATAGTAATACTGTACAATAAGCTATACTTCATTTTACATTATGTTATGCTTAGTGTTGTTAAAGCCTCATGTTGGAAAATGATATTTATGTTTCAGTTTTGATAATAACATAGAAATCGGTTAACATTACAATAGACTGATGAATGGAATCTAAAGTGTGTAACCAATTGTGTAGTACATGATCAGGTGTTCCTTCATCCTTCCTCCTGTTTCTGATTTAAACGCTGACCGTGTATTGACCCCATGCCATAAAAGTCTCCAATATTTAAAGATCTATTCAAAGCATTGTTTATTCACGGGTCATTAAACTCAGCTTGCTCTTATTACTAAACCTTATGTACTTTTTAAGCAGATCGGATTCCCGGAAACCAGGAAGAGTGACAAGAATTAAAGGGTGGTGGTGACAGCTTCTGGCACTGTGAAAAAACCTGCAGATTAACACCTCTGTCTGAAAGAAAAACATAAAGGAATTTACTTTATAACAGTGAGGTACAATGATTTACATTAATACACAATCAAATAGGAAAAAGAGAAAGTCAAGGATGATGTTAATTGTCAGATGATCTGCAGGTCTTGGATTTTCTTGATTTGTTGCACTGAAAAACATGGCACCTTAGTAGCCTTGAATATACAAAATTTCTATTATATGATAATGCAACTTTTTTTTTGGTAATTTAGACTTGTTATTTTTGTTATTCTATGGGTGGTTTGGTTAAAATTAGAAATCAGTGCCAATAAACCAATAATCACATACCGTAAGTAATAATAACATAGTGAATGTAATGTAATATTTTAAAATGATGTATCAGGTCAATTTGTTTTGCGGAAGAGTTTTTTTTTTAATAAAAAAAAATGTGTGTTGAAGGCAAAATAAAAATAGCATGTTTTAGGATTTGTGTTATCTGCTATTTATTCTCAAAAATGTTTTCTTAAAGACTGGTGAGAAGCATGGGGCAAAGTGGGGAAATCCTCTTAAAAGAACGAGCACAGAGACAATAGAAGACAAAAGGACAAAGAAGATTATTCGGTAAATCTGAAGGACCTCTTCCTCTCTTAATTGAGCATGTTTACGCTTTAAATGACTCCTGCTTTTGTAGGAAAAACGCTCAAATCTCATCACTGTGTGATTTCTAGGAATTTCTTATGCAGCTAAATAGCATACACCATACATTTAAAACTTACTTAAATTACATACAGTACTGTGCAAATGTCTTCAGCCAGCCCTCATTTCTTCATATTAAATTAATTTTTTTTATTAAATTTAAAAAATTTGAAGAAATGATTTACTGTGACAGGTTGCAAAATGTCTCAAGACAAAATGTTTATTTAAAACCTCAGGAGCAACCTCATTTCCCCTCTTGTCTGTTTCGACCACTCAGCATTCAGCATTACGAGTATACTAATCACTGGCCTGATCATCTGTCATCATCTGTTTCTCACTGGTTCATGCCATAGGTTAGATATTTTTATGCATTAATTAATGATAAACAAAAATAAAAAACATTCCTCTGAAACTGATCCGGTACAAGATCTGGACTGAAAATGAGAGATAAGAAAGAGAACTATTCCTCAAGACTACATTAAAAATATGAGAAAGAAATTCTGTCTCTTTGGAAGTAAAAATGAAGAAACAAGTGATAGCTCATAAGTTTTGCACAGTTCCATATATTAGGTACAAATGCATATAATTTTTAGGACTATTGCCGTCAGGATTGTTTGGAAAACAGGAGATCAGATACAGGAATTTGACTCATTTAACCTGAATGGGTGTATTGTACTGTGTCTCGGCATCCTCATAGCACTTTTTAAGATCAGACCATGAGTCACATCCATAGGGGTTTTTTGATGGCTTTACAATATTACACAATGTCTGTCAGGGGATGGATGAGACAAATAGAAACTGCAGGTGCAAAGGCTTGGTGGGAAAGGATCAGTGAAGGAACAAAAATTAAAGCAATAATAATAATAATAATAATAATAATAATAAAACTAGTAAAATAAACAAACAAAACATATTTACCTATTTCATAATAAGAGGCAAGTAGAGAAGTTAGAAAATGAGAAACAGAGATGGAAAGAAATGTAGAATATAAGGAAGAAAATGACAATGAGAAATACTGTATGCTGGTGCAATAGTAACAGTCCTTTATGTTTTCTGAAATGAAAGCTGGAGGTGTTGTGGTTTCACAGTAACATGATAAGCTCATTGTTTCATGGATAATATTAATTGTGATTAGAAGTGAGGTGGCATGGTGGCCTTAGCACTGTCGCCTTGTGCCTCCAGGATACGGGTTCGATTCGCGCCTTGGGGTCTGTGTGCATGAAGTTTGCATATTCTTCCCATGCTTGGTGGGTTCCGTCCAGGTACTATGCTTTTCCTTTTGGATCTAGGGTCCACCCCCCGGATACAGTATAAAGCGGTATAGACAATGAGTAAGTGACTGTGTAACTATACATGGATATACGTGTTCTTTGTTAGCAAATTATAAATAACTGAATAATTGCTGTGGTGTAAGAGGATTAAAGCACATTGAATAATAAAACTGTTCAGAGGAATTAGCTCAATGTCAGTTAAGGAGTCTGTCACCAACTGGTCTTGCCCTTCCTATAATGACACCTGAACACTGTCACACACTCTCACTTGGAAAAAAGTCTGCAACATCAAACAAGCATGCTGACTAATCTCTCAGCAATAATTTCCCTAATCACCCAGCAGCCTTCACCAGATTCTCTCTGTCTATCAAACGCTCACTCCAGGTGATATAAACAATCATTTCTGCAGCAGAACCTTCAATTTTGGAAGCACTTCCTTTCAGGATTTTTTCCTTTCTTTTGGCAGACAGAGGGAATAATGGCATCCCTGCAGTGTGCAGGACAAGAAGGCAAGCGCTCCCTGTCAGCTTTAGGAAACTAGTCTTCCTAACGGGACAAAGCCACAACTCTAAGCTCACGGTGGGACTTGTTCTCACCGAAAAGTGAACCCAGCATGCCAAGAACAACTCTGTTGTGGGAGTCTTGTGGTTTGTCAAAAAAATAAATTATCAAAGAGGAAAAAGAGCAGAGTTTTTGTTGTTACCTTGTACAAGTGGGACAAAAAGACGTTAAATGGGGCATTCAGGTGGCAGTTCCTGAGGAACTACAGATCAAAATAATGAGACATAGGATCGACATAGCATTGTGTGTTTAAATTGAGCCAAACTCTTCCTCAACTCTGAATGTTAGAAATACATAAAGTACTGTGCAGAAGTCTCAGGCACACTGCAAACTTTGTTATAGTTCTATTTTTTTAATGACCTAATTACTACACAGCAACCATTTCTGGTACAAAATGGTACAAAACCATTTCTGATTTTCGATGATCAGTGTACTCCACCATAAGATGACAGAAAAAATATTTGTATGCTAGAACTGATAGCAGCATATTCTATAAGTGACCACTTTTTAGCTGGTGCATTTTGCATGCAAACAAAAGCAGTTGTAAAAATAAAAGTCCTCAGAACTGTGGGTGGTTCTGCAGGATGCTCAGTAAAACTTAATAACTGATTTCCTTGTAAAATTACAACTAATTGTACCTGACACTAAAGTGTCTACAGCATTTATTTGCGTGTGCCTAAGACTTTTGCATAGTAATGTATATACTGGTGGTGTGTTGGGGTGTCTAGCACCAAAATGTTGGCAGCAGATCCTTTGGGCACTGTGGGTTGTGAGGTTGGGCCTCCATCGATCAGACTTGTTTGACCAATGCATTGCATGGGTGTTTGGAATTTGGATGCTGAGTCGGCAGTCTTGGGCTCTTTCCCTGTTGGGGCCCATGCATGGCATTCTGTAGTGCACTGGATGTTCTGATGTCTTTCTGTCATGGCCAGCATTGACTCCTTTATGTGATATTTGCTGCATTGGCTTTTCTCTGGGATTCTACCCGACGGGCTTTCCTTTGGTCCCCATGGGTACGAGTGAGCCTTGTGCCATCAGGATAGATGGCTCATGTGGTTTCTTTCTGTGATACAATGTATATGGTCAAAAGGAGTTCTAGAAGAACATAGAACAGGCGGGCAGAGCACAACCCAGATAAATGGAGAACTTTATCTTGATAGGGGTTGAGCAGAATCCAGGGTCTATGCTGAAAACGCTGGTTGTGGGAGGTGGGAATATACCCTGGTTGGGACATCAATCTACTGTATCACAAACCACCATGAACATACATACTCATTCACAATAAGGGCACATTGCAAACCATCTAACTCTAGCAGGTTTTTTTTAAAGGTGGGAAGAAACCACCTTCCCACAAAGAGCCAAAGAGGAAACCCAGTTGGACATGATAAGAAGTCATCAAATTCCAACCATCCCCTTTTTTCTGGTGTTGATAAAAGATGCTTAGTTAGAAGTGAGTTAAATGACTGGCATCAGAATTTCTTTATCAAATAATTTAAACCATAATTTACAGTTCTATTTTACAGGTTTATTGATCTTAAGCCCGAAACTCTCTGATATTTAATGATCTATATACCAGCACATTCTATCCTCTTTGCTGTGGATTGTGTGTTTGCAACAGAGAGGTGTGTTAGAGTCAATCATCTGCACATCAGCTTTGCACAAAACCGCCAATTAAAGCAGTAGAAAAAAAAACCTTGCGCTCTATGATATTGTGTTCCCTCAGCTTCAGAGGAACTCTAATCTCTCCTTTGTTGCTGTGACCTTCAGTTTCTCGCTCTGTAATTATGTGACCTTTGAACCCTGATTGACCGTGGTATGACCTCCATTGGGTCACTCAAGCTTAAAGAATTGTGGTCAAAGCGAGCACTCAGGCAGCTTGGAATGTGTTAAGATGGTGCTCAATATGACACCCTTTGACTCTTAACACTTCCTGTGGCAGAATAAAGGACAAACCAAAAACGTGTCTTGGAGCCAAAACGTGTCACAGCAGCCCTTCGCTGTGTCATCGAATCACAAGGACAAGTTTAGGTTGTAATAGTATATTGTCAGCTTAAGAGCAATGCTAGAGTCTGTTATTACAAGCCTGATTTGTGTGTGTGTGTGTGTGTGTGTGTGTGTGTGTGTGTTTGTGTGTGTTGGTTTCCCACATGCTTTGGAGCAAGGCTGAAAGGAGACACTTGAGTGTGTTAAATGCCTACTTAACCTGTTAATCCTGCCCCTTGGTAACTCCAAACTGTGACAACGTCCCCTCTCTCTTTCAGTCTCACCCTCTTTTGACAACATTCTTCATTATTTCCTTCATCTTCTGTATCTATTGTTCACACCATCCTTCAGATGTATACCGATAATAAACAAATGTGTTTAATCAGACGGTATCTCTGTAGTTAGTTTTATACTGAGATAAAGCTCTTATATGTATCAAAGATCTCTCATTTATAGTTGGTGTTTATTTATCTTTTTTGTTCAAAGCAATTCTGTAATTCTGTCTGTAAAATATTTAGCATAGTTTTCACGAACCTAGTGCATAATAAATATAACATACCATAATGCAGAATCCATGTGAGCCATGACCTTGTTTTCCTGCACAGGATGAGCCCATCTCTGAGTGAGGGGAAACAACCACACTTGAAATGAATTCCTTGTGTCTGATTTGCTTCCATTGCTGTCACTACAGACAATGCCATTTTAAAGCACTATCACAGGATATTGTGCTTTGATTTTAATCCAGACCCAGCAAACATTTGGACGTTTGATGACCGTTGAAATGACGTCCCTCCCTCCCACGTCCCGTCACATTTCCAAAATGAAAGCTGAACAGACGTGTTTGACATTCTCTGATTCACAACAGCTGTCATAAACGACCGTTTAATCAAACGTCCACTTTTTTTTTTAGCTTGGAGCAGTAACAGCTCTACATGCAACCCCAGACAACTATAGACATGACCAAACCCATGTGGTTTTCTGAATTTAAAAAATCTGCATTTTGAGGAAATGTTCTTTACCAATTTATGCCGAGCTACCCCAACTTTTTTTTGACCAGGGACACGACGGCACCATCGAACCACTGTTTGCTGGGGAACGTCAGCAGAGCCGAAGTTGTCTCAAATATAATTTTAAGGCTATAACCTATTATACATATTGGGCTTGGAGCATGTGAATCACCTGATGCAATACACCTGTAATTTAGACAGGACCTTTTTTTATTAAAATGCACTTTTTGTTGTTGTTGTTGTTGTTGTTGGCAGTCTTAGAGACTTATTTGCTGTCTCATCATTAGGTATTTTCCTTTCTCAAAGAACTTCTCTAGAAACGTTTGTTTTTTACTCATTTGCAGGTAGAATTAGCTTGCAATACTTGCTTAATTTCATTGGGCATGATCATTTTTCAAAATAAAAAACTCTGCAGACTCTGATAGTCAATAAAATGTAAATACACACATATGCTATCAATTGATTCAAAATGTAATCTAGTTACACACAATCATAGACTGTGATTAAAATACTCAGATTTAGCCAGTTAGAGGAATGTTAAAGTAAAAGCTCTATAATGGCAAACTCCTTGCAGCAGCAATCATATTGTGAATCCTATCTGCTCCTATAGTGGTGACCATGTACAGTATGTAATCTCCTTTTCTACTTGACTAGCGCAATTAGCTAATGCATGCTTCGGCAAAATATTTTTCTCCTCTTTTTAACACGCCCAGAGTGAATGAGTGCAGTTGCCATTTGTCACCAATTAGATATGTTGTTACACTGAGATAGTTATGCTTACTTACTGATGTGTCCCCAGTAAGTGCAATAAAAGTAGCTTCTGCCAACTGTCTCACTTCCATACCCTTTGTCAGTGTCTTAATTTAATGTATTCTGGTAAAAATTGTTTTCTTTAAGGGTAGCTCAAGCTCACAACTGGTTTTATCCAAACTTTCATCTACATTTACATTTACATTTACCTTTAGGCATTTGGCAGATGCTCTTATCCAGAGCGACTTTACAAAAAGTGCTTTAAAGTTTACATCACTGGATACATACTTACACTGGGTTAACTAGGTTAATAACTAAGTGCC
>JAQQZS010000013.1:14080936-14098693 GCA_030068045.1 Platyallabes tihoni | reverse complement strand
GCGATAGTTGTTAACTTCTGATGGGTCCAGGCAGGGTTTCTTGAGGATGGGAATAACCCTTGCCTTCTTAAAAGCAGCTTTAACATGACCAGATGATATGGAATGGTTGATGATGGTTGTGGTGAAGGGAAGGAGCTTTTTATATTGAAACTTGCAGGTCAGCACACCTGGTAATGTTTCCTCGGGCATCTTATTATCCTCGTTAAACGTGCCGTTATAACACATGGAGTACGCACTACGATTATGGGAAGCCATTAGGCTCAAACGAGTCATTTCATTTGCATTGAAAAATAGTAACTTGTTAAAATTTTGGGATTAACCACATGCATTAACGTGTTAATATTAACAGCCCTAATATATAGAGTCACCCAGAAAAATTTATACACACTTCAGGAAAAGAAGAAAAAAAAAAAATATATATATATATATATATGTTAATGCTGAATGTAATATACTGATATATTTGATAATATTATTAATATTATATTAATATAATATACATCATACCATTTTTCTTTTCCTGAAGTGTGTATACATTTTTTTGACTGACTCTGGATATACGCTTTGGCAGAAAGGTGAAACCAAATTCTAAACTTTGCATGTTAACAAGTCCGTGTGACATTCGTAGCAGATCTATTTACACATATGATTTTGGTTGAGATATATATTGTTGTTATAAGTTAGCTATTAGCTTTGTAGTTCCTCTACAGAATCTTTGATGTGTGTAGACTATTCTAGGGCTGTTTTGGGGCAATGATAAAAATGAAACCTGTTTAGCTGTACCCACATGGATGTTTTGTTTTGTTTCATTCTGGATCTTTGGCTTCCATTCAGGTTGGGTTGGACAGTTACGATCAGAAGACTTGAGTTTGTCATGACAAAAGTTAAAAGGAGAAAAAAAACGAGGAAAAGAGGGAGCTGTGTGGGCCGAGAAGAGGAAAGACATAAAACAGGACTTCAGGTGGGCTCACAGTTCATTTATAGTTTTTATCTATCCACCATCATCACAATAGAGTCTTTAATGATGAATAGCCTTGAGGTTTGTTCAGTTATTCATCCTGACTGTTTGAACACACTGCAGGTGGGGGTAAGGAAAAAATAATCCTGACATCATAAACACACAAATATAAAACTGTAGTTTGTTGTTAGATTCTTGTCAAGAATCAGATTTAATTGATTAAATAATAGTAATGCTTACTATGCTACTTCAGTTTTGCGCTGGATCTATGAGACTTAATGCACAAATCTACTCACTTTCACCACACATACTGTATGTGCAAACTGTGATGTTTAGCAATTTCCTTCACAGTAACAGTTAATAATCTGATCTGACCTTCATTTGGTTTTTAAAATTTCCAAAAAACCTTGACTAAGTTGTTTTTGTTTCTTTACTTTGCATATGAAAATAAAACTTAAACTTTTTTATAAGTACTTACATACTGTATATAAAAAAGTCCAGAAGAGTGATACAGAAATCAGTAGGTTTAACCTTTCAGTAGATTTAAAATTTTTTTCTTTTTTTTCAAACACAAGCTGTATGAGGTTTGGAATATTACAAGGGTTCAATGCATTCAAGTCAAACTGAGACTTGCGATAAAATTTGAATGAGAAGCATGACTGAAGGCTTAAAACCCCAATACATTTATCAAAGATTTCAGGCACAGTATGCAGATGAGATTCTTGGCCGCAGTAAAAAATTTAAATCGTGCAAACATTTTAAAGAATCATCCATGAATGAACTTAGCCATTGGAGTCCATTGGAGTTATTCCCATGAATATTTAGTGAGTGGAACACCTGCTCTTCGAAAAATTGATGGAAATTGCAGAGGAAACGCATCTGTCTGTGAGAATCGTACACACAATCATTCACAAACACCACTTGCACATTACAAGAACTCGGCTGGGGGTTATTGCCACATCCCTGTACTGTCCTGACCTCCCTCCAAGACATTTCCATATATTTGGGACATGAAAGGAGTTCCTGGGAGGCTAGTGTTGTAGGCGTAAAGCAGGCAGTCCGATCATGGTTTCGACAGCCTGAGAAATCTTTCCACTACTAAGCACTAGTGTATCTAAGGTATCTAAGCACTAGTGAAATGCTGGGATAACTGCATCATTGTAGCAGGGGTTATAAAGAGAAAAAAAGGGAGTTTTTACTCTCATAACTATATTCTGTATTTCTGCACAATAAAAGTCCCACTTTGACTCGAACACCCCTCGTATATGAATATTTACAAAATGCTAAAACATGTCTAATTCTGTATATATCCAACTATCTCAAAAAGCTCTAGACTTTTTTTTTTTTTTTTTTACTTCATTTTCATTTACGGTTCAGCAAAAGATTAGCATTTCTGATTTTTTTGACCCCTTGATATGGTGACAGGAGATAAGTGAAAAGCAGCAATCAGATCAACTGGCAACAAAATCCGCCTGCTAGAAAAGCTTTGAAGGAAAAGACAAGCCTTATCTGGGTGAGCCAGTGGAATATGAGAAGACAGAACTAGGGTCATGTGATCACAAAGAAAGTTATGCTTATTGCTGCATAACACACGTGAACGTTTTGTACTGTTGATTGGCACACATGAAAAAAAAAAACTAGTTGTCTTATCAACAATATACACTAACATTCTTTGTTAGGATTCACTTGTTAGGATATTGCTCCTTGTTAACTCTGTGTTTTTGCTTGTCCAGGCATAACTCCACACTTTATTTTCTTTTACTTCCCCCCAAATCTTACTAAGTGTGATCAGTCTAATCTTACCTGTATGATCGTTACACCTCGCTATCTGGAACCGAACTGTTATTGTCTACTAGCGAGAACGAGTCTTTTCCCATAACACCAAAGCCGCGATAGAGAGATGAAACATGCTGATGTCTCTTTTTTCTCACATCTGATAGGACAGTCGGTTCTTTCCGTCTGTCTCTTTCTTCATCTTGTTGTTTTTTCCCCCCTCACCTACATTTTCATTTCTTTTTAATCCCTAACGGTCATGACTTCTTTGCATCATTGTTGCCGATTCACAAGGTTTAGCATTCATTTCACAGGGTATACCTAATCTATTATCCTTCAAGCCAATAAAAACAAAACACAAAAACGGAAAACGTTTTGTATAGATTTTCACCTGGCACAGCTGGAATGATCATCCTCTAAGCTACAGTAGGGATTAGCACTTAGTCCACTTAATGCCTTTAAAAAGCTAATACTGACTGAGTTGTCTCTTTTTCTCGCACACACTCAGGTATGCACTGGAATGACAGGTCAGTCTTTCAACCTAAACTTTGTAAACAGCACTGACGCCATTTTCTACGGCGAGGATAAACAGAGATGAGAGATTTCCAAACGCTAGAACTGAAGTGACTGAGATTTTGCTATCACATTTTCCTTGTTTTAATGAATCAGATTCTTGTCTTAACTTTCGTTTCTTTCCTTCCTCTCGGCTACACCATATACACTACGCCACTACGCTAGAAAATCATTGAACCCTGTGAGATAGAAATTCCTCCACTAAAGCAACAACTCTCTAGCACTGACACACCAAGATCCGCTTAATGGCTCGTCATTATTAACAGTGTTTGCTCTCTAAAGCCACTACTTATAACCTCTTTCCTTCTTCCTGCCTTTTTTCCTCTAACACTGTCACCTTGCCAAATATTAAATGTTTTCCTTGTGAAACTGCTTGCACTTGGCAGGCTGTCACATTACCACTTAGCCACAGACATGAGGGTTACAGGCCATGGGTCAAGAGTCACGGGTCACGGACAGTCATTGTATCATGCAGACTAGCTTACTTTTACTTTAAGCGTAACTTCACTAACAAGTCCTGAGGATCCATTAGTGATGTTTAGCAGGCATTTGAAACTCAACAGGCTTTTTGAAAAAATTCCGCGACCCACAACACACCGGCGTCTGAGTCGCCCCTGCTGCTGCTGCTACTGATGCTTACTCGGATTTCCGAGTAAGGCTCACATAATCACTTATCTTCACAGCCTTGTAAGCCACACATCCAATTTCTTACTCTCACTCATCGTCTATATCGCTTCATCCTGCATACAGGGTCGCAGGGGGCCTGGAGCCTATCCTGGGAGAATTAGGGCATGAGGCGTGGTACTGCACATCCTGGACAGGGTGCCAATCCATCGCAGGGCACTCACAAACCTGCTGCCCCATATGGAGCTTCTGGAGAGCATGTAGGTGGTTTGGCTGGTGGGTAAAGTAGACTCAATTTTTTTTGGTTTGTTTTTGGGTGGATATTTCAAATGTCACTTGTAGAATAAATACAGTCACATGCCTTTGTTGTTTCACTTTAACACTGCAATGCTGAAATATACAGAGCCTGAACCATGCGGGGTAAGACGGATGGTTAGTGTTGGACGCAAAGGCTGGGTGTCATGTGTGTACACTTAATGAGGTTTCATTACAAATCAGATGAATGAAATGACACTTAATTCGATGTTCATGATGTATCTACAGAACAATAGGTAGATTCAGTACCATAGTCATATTTGCAAATCAGATTGATCTTTGTGCGAGGACTAAAGATAAAAATCCAGTGCAACAGGTACTGTATGTGTCTTAATCGCCAGATGAGTCTGATGGCCAACTTCCTTCCTAATGACTATTCGATATTCATGACAGCATTATGAAACTGCTGTGAATTGCAGTGCTGGATAAATGCATTTGAAAATGAGTATTATCTCAGATCTTCTGTCTCTGCTGAAGCGTGCGTTCTGACGTATCAACGCCTCTTTCCGTTTTTTCTCTTCTTCTTTTTTTTTTTTTTTACCTCCTTTCAGCACTTTTCTGGTGGTCCAGTGGACAGATAGACCTCCATCAGAGGCCCTCACTCTACCTCGATCTGCCTCACTGACTGCACACACACATGCACACACACACCCACACACACACTTCACCAAGTGTATATGTTTGTTTGACCCAGTCTCTTTCTATCTTGCTCTCTCTCTTCCTCGCAGAAGTAGCAAGTCTCTGTCTCTCAAGCACACACATGGTGGTTGTTTTATTTCCTTCATGCATTTAAAGGGCTGACAAGATGGTACATGGTCAGAAGTAGTGTGTGTGTGTGTGTGTGTGTGTGTGTGTGTGTGTGGTAAAACGTCAGCCATCCTGTCCTGATAGGCATGTTAGCTCTCACACACTATTTCACTACACACTAATTTGACACTGATCCCATCACAGCACAACAAAGACCACTCACTGTAACACACACACAGTGCAAACATACTGTAGAAACTTCTCCAGATTAAAAACTTCACTTGTAATCGTTCAATTTTATAGTTCAATGAAATATTTCAAGCCCTTTTTTGTTTTAATTCCGATGCCGGTTATGAAAATCAAACATCCAGTATTTCAAAATATTGAGTAACACACACACTAACACTAACTAATTAATTAATTAACACTAACTAATACACTAACACACGATACCATCCACATAGTGTGTCCGCAGCTGACTAAACTCTTAAATTGCAATTTTATATATGAAGAATATTTTTTATATTTTGATGTTTAGAATAACTGAGCACAATTATTAGAATAGAAACTTACTTTATTTCTCCATATAATACCCTGATACACTAATGCACTTATCCCAGTGTATCACTAGTGCTTGGAGTTTTCTCAGCTATGATCGGAGTGCCTGTCTGATTCATGTCTGAAACGCTGGCCTCCCGGGAACTCCCTTACTGGCCCAAACATGTGGAAATGGCTTGGCAAAAGCGGTCCTGGACCAAGGCCAGGAAGATGGTGAAGGACCTCAGCCATCCCAAAAATGGACTGTTCTCTCTGTTGAGGTCTGGGAAGCGATTCCACTCCCTGAAGGCCAATACAGAGAGACTGAGGAGGAGCTTCTTCCCACAGGTAATAAGGTCTCTCAACCATCACAACACCACACAGGACTAATAACATCTTTTTAAACTTCCGACATTGACTGGACAATCACGGACACTATGGACACATTCATACACACTTGCTCTATATATTTATATTTTCATTTCTGGACCATTGCACCAGACACTTTAATAAGACACTTTTTATGCATATTTGCACACCCATAGTCACTTACAAATTTAATTTTTTTTCTTCTATATTTCTATATCTTGTAATATTTTTATTATGCCCTTATTTGTACAGTATATTTTACTAGTTAATTTTATTTTCTTTTGTATTTCTTTTAATTCATATTTATTTCTTACGTATAAGCTTTTATTTTTTAAGGTCACTGGCGGTCGTATAAGCATTTCACTGCATATCGTACTGTGTATGACTTTGTATGTGACACATAAAATTTGAATTTGAGTGAGGTCAGGACTGTAGGGAGGACATGGCAATAACTCCCTGATGAGTTCCTGTAACGTGCAAGCGGTGTCAGTGAATGATTGTGTGTACAGTTCCCACAGACAGATGCGTCTCTTCTGCAAGTTGGCAACAAGTTATCCAAGGATCAGCTGTTCCACTCATTAAATGTTCATGGGAATGACTCCACTGTTCAAATTATTGGGCTAAGAACTGGCACAAGTTCTCAAGACTGTAGTGTAAATCAATTTGACGCCTTCATTCACAATAAATTTCATCACACGTCCTGGTTTGACTTGTAGTAAACGCTCTTGTGACCAGTCAGATTGAAGAATTTAGCGGCATTCTGGTCAAGGAGGCAGTTTTTCTGTCTGCACACCTGCTCCTCACTGATGTTCACGGTTTACTGCACCACTCGATTGTGTGAGAATAGTCCAGATGAGCTATTTATGATATACTAATTCCTGCACTGACAGCATCAACCATGAGGTCACACTTTTTTCCAATTCTGATGTTCGATGCGAATGTTAATTGAACCCATATTCCATATATTATTATATGCATCACGCTGCTGCTGTATGATTGGTCAATCGGACAATTGAATGAATGATGTTCCTAATAAAGTGGCCGGCGAGTGTATAAGTGATAGCTAGATAAACAATTAATCTTAATCTTAGTTGATACAGTAGTTTATACTTAGTGTTTAAAGTCTGTGTATTTATACGTGTTATCCAGTTGCCTAGCAAGAACCTTCTCACCATTTTGAACAATTGAAAAATTGAAAGTGATTTAAAGTATATGAGATGATTTAGACGGAAAGTTTGCATGATGATAAATTTCTGCATCTACATCAAGATTTCCCACTTCTGAGCCATGCTGGCCTCCTCAGCCATGTATATATTTATTTGTATATGTATTTGTGCACATGTATTTGTGTGTGTGTGTGTGTGTGTGTGTGTGTGTGCGTGTGTGTGCGTGTGTGTGTGAGTGTGTGTGAGTGTGTGTGTGTGTGTGAGTGTGTGTTTCTGAAACCCACAAATGAGATTATGATCTTTTAAAGAAAACCTACACACATACACACAGGATTTGTCTGTTATAGTGGTACTTCTTGACCAAGCTTGTGCAATTAAACAAAAGGAATCCAGATATGAGTCTGAGCAGTGTGTGATAAGAAAGCAGGTGAAGGATGGACAGATAACACTCTCACACATGTACACACACACACACACACATACACACACACACAGGCATGTTGATTACTGCATCTTTGGAAGAGCTTTTTACAACTCCTTCAGAAAGCAGGTGGGGGATGAACAGATAACACTCACTTCTTCGCTCTTCTTCCCTCACACATACACACGTTGCTAGCTGGATCTGTGTATGATCTCACAAATCCTCATACGGTTCTGCTATTTAAGTTTAAACCCAGTCTTGTGTGATCTGCATGCTTTGGCAGTGTCACTAAATGCTATTGCTGCAATTATGAAATTCCTACTATGTAAAATGTGTTTCGCATCACAGCATGGAAAATACAGGCTGTCCATCGTCACGCAAGATCATAATCATTTTGTTTTTTCAATAAATAAACATCTCCGAATGGAAAACTTCACCATAACATTGATTACACACATTCTTAAATATGGTCCTGTCGAGCGTCTGCCAAACAAGTAAGTCATTAATATGAAAACTATAACAAATATCAGCAAGTGCATTTTTACATGAAGTGTGCTTAAGTCAAATCAGGAATTTTGATTGTGTAGAAGAACATAGCATAGTTGTGAGAGGAAAAAAACTACCTTTATTTCTCTATATCATCCCCTTGTCAGTGCCATGAGACTGCTTGCTTCAATGCTGGCCTCCCAGGAACTCCTGTAATGGCCAAAATATATGGAAACGGCTTCAAGTGAGGTCAGAACTGTTTGCGGCTTACTGGTCATAAAAATAAAAAAATAAATAAAACAGTATCTCAAAATTTTTTAATATTTTTATTTTAACTTTCAGTTTATTATTTTTTTTTATACAGTATTAATACCATATTTTGGTCTTATTCAGTATATGCATATTAGTATACTGTAGTATAGTATATTTATTTCTTTACAAAATCCCCTCCTACACTAATGCACAATACCATCTAAATACTGTGTCCGCAACTGACCAAACTTTTAAACTGCATTTTTATATATGAGGAATGTTCAAGTCAAACTGGGACTTTATAATTGTGCAGAATAACATAATACAATTATGACAGTAACATCTCTCTTTATTTCTCCATATAATCAATTCCCTGCTACACTAATGCACTTGTCCCAGTGTTTCACTAGTGCTTGGATACCATCAAGGTAGAAAGTTTTCTCAGTACATGATCTGCACATGACCTGTTTCATGTATGAAATGCTGGCCCCCTAGGAACTCCTTTAATTGCCCAAACATGTGGAAATGGCTTGGAGCGAGATCAGGGCTGTACGGGGTTTGGGGCAATAACTCAGCCAAAGTCCAGTAATGAAAGTGGTGTTTGTGAATGATTGTGGCGACAAAATTCTCAAAACAACTTGTACAAACTTACCATCATTTAGTCACTAATTTCATTACATACTGTTTATCCTGTACAAGATCACAGGAAGCATGGAGCCTATCCCAGGGGACTCGGGGCACTAGGTGCGGGTCCAGCTTGGACAGAGTGCCAATCCATTTCAGGGTGCATTTATTTAGACTGTGGGAGGTAACTGGAGTACATGGAGGAAACCCACCAAGCGCAGGGAGAACATGCAAAGTCCATGCACACATACACACCCTGTCCTGTGTGACGTGTTCATTGACATAAATAGTTACTTTTCAGAGATGAACCAACTATTCCGATCACCTTACATGCTTTTACAAGCAATCATAGTGTTGTGCTGTCCATACTAATTGCTTTTAAAAACTGCTCTTACATTTTTCCATTTCTGTAAAAAATAGGAAAAACTGTAATCTCCATGAGGATTTACAGCTTTTGACACTCCTTGTATTCTCTCTTTCTTTAAGGAGTGTGTGTTTGAAGGTGTTCAGCAGGTGTGTGTGAGTGCCGATGACACCTGATGGGTGTCGAATTGTTTAGAAAGAAAAGAAAACGTGAGCCACTTGGAGAGGAACAATAGAGGACGGTGAGAGGGGCAGATGGGTTCACTGTGCTACAGAATGACATGATGGCTTAATGATGACAATGAGTGCTGCTACTGAGTGTGGGTTAAGTAGCACACACACACACACACACACACACACAAACTAAATGTGGCTGGCTGTCTACAAGATGCAACGAATTAAAATACTAAATCGCCACTATCCAGGTCGGTCCCTGTTAACTAGCCAGTTTATGTTAGATACTGGATTTGATGCTACTATAACCTAGTATTAGTAAAGCTTAACTTGGTTAAATAGAGCCAAATAATATTAGATTATTGGAAAAAAAAACAATTCATGCTTTCAAGAGATGTAATCCAGACTTCTCATTGTACCCAAGCCGTCACTTACTGTGGAGTGTTACTTTACTATTGTACTACTACAGAATGCTACTGAGATGCTCATCCTCAGGTTCAGGACTGCAGTACAGGTATATAATGTTTTATGTGCCATGAGATGATTATAGTTGGCACGGTGGCTTAGTGGTTAGCACTGTCGCCTTGCACCTTCATGCTTGCGGTTTCGATTCCTGCCTCGGGATCTCGGGGTGTGTTTGTATGTGTGTAGAGTTTGCATGTTCTCCCCGTGCTTGGTGGGTTTCCTCCGGGTGCTTCTGGTTTCCTCTCACAATCCAAAAACATGCAGATTAGGATAAATGATGTTCCCAAATTGCCTGTAGTGCATGTTTGTTTCTGCCATGTGATGGATTGGCACACCTGTTCACAGGGTGTACCCAACCTCATGCCATAAGTCTCCTGGGGTATGTTCTAGAGACCCATGTTTCTTCTTTATTACTATTATTATTTTATGATTGCATTTCTCTCATATTTATTTTATTATAATCTTATTTATTTATTTAAATGTATTGGAACTTGCATGTTCCCAAATTGTCCATAGACTGTAAAAAAAAAAAAAAAAAAAAGTGTGTGTGTGTGTGTGGCCTGCAATGTCTATTTCAGGTTCCAGGCCCCCCCTGTACAGGATAAAGCGGTATAGATGATGAGTGAGTGAGTGAGTGAGTAATAATCTGAAATAATTTGATTCTATGGTGAAATGATTGTATGACATTGGAAGCAGTTTCTGTAAAGTGCGCGAGGGCGAGTGCGTGCGTGTGTAAACACTGCGAGTTTTACGTGAATCCTATTGGCTGAAACCTGATCCTTCATCTCGCGAGGTGCACACCTTTTCTGTGGACTTAAAAACCTGCCTCTCTTCGCTCTCTCTCATACACACTCTCTCTCTCTCTCTCTCACACACACACACACGCGCTGCAGAGACATGGATGGCGCTCTTCCCTCGCTGCACGCGCCCTTGCTGCTGCGCGCGCCGCGCCTCCTCGACCGCGCGCACTATCCCGCGCGGAGCCCGAAGTGCGCGCGCTGCAGGAACCACGGCGTCGTGTCGGCGCTCAAGGGCCACAAGCGCTTCTGCCGCTGGAGGGACTGCGCATGCGCCAAGTGCGCGCTGATCGCCGAGCGCCAGAGGGTGATGGCGGCGCAGGTGGCGCTCCGCCGGCAGCAGGCGCACGAGGAGAGCGAAGCACACCAGCTTCAGATCCTCTACCCGGGCACGGGGCTGATGGAGAGGGGGGTCACACCGAGCAACACACCGGGGCTTCACACTGCCTTCACCGCGGAGCAAGGCAAGAACGGTGCGTATAATAACAACAATAATAATAATAATAATAATAATAATAGAAGTAGTAGTATTCATTTTACAGGTAGCATTTTTATCATGTTGTTTACTTATTCACTTTCATTATTTTACTTTTATTTGCTACATGTTTATTTGTACATTTACATTAATCAGTTTAATATTTTGTGTTCATTTGCTGATTAATAGAAAAATATTCACTTCGGTTATAAAATGTGAGGCTCTATCAAATATAGACTTGTAATACACAATGCAATAAACTCCAAATAAGCACAGTGAGTGCATCATTAATTATTTAATTTTATTTATTAATAATTAATGTTATAATTAGTTTAATTATATTTGTTTATCATAAATAGTTTATATCACAGAAAGTCGCCTAACATTCAAGCAAGTTCTGTCCAGTTTGTTCAACAAACATTGTCCAGGTACTAGAATACTAACACAATTGTCTATACATTATATATTACAGTACAGTGTTCTGTAGAATCTTGTCGATGGTTGAATGATTCATGTTAAAAGAATCAGGAGCAATGACACCCATCCTTTCACCTCGCTCCATTCTCTCAGTTATTTTTGACTTTTGTCTCCATCATTATCGCTTGGCGCTCCTTAGCAGTACCGGCTTCATCGCCGCTGCTTTTAGGCTTGCTTCCGGACATCCTGGGATGCACACTGCATGTACGTGACAATGTGATCTAAGTTTTCGCGATTGAACATGCACAAACACATGTTCCTATCTTTCAAAGTTTGTAAATGGAATTTTTATATGTAGTGGACTCACTGTATGATATTACAGATCGATTCAGTGATGTGTCATAATTCTTTTTTTTGGCGATTCATGTGTCCCAAAGTCATTTTTTTAATCAATTATTTATTTATATATGTTTGCATTTGAGGTCGTAAAATCTTGCAGTTCTTTTATAATCCTTCAGGCGGTGCGCACTACACTATTCAAACATTGGCAGGCAGAACAGCATCCTGTGTGGCAGAAGTAAATTATTTGCTGTTTTATTAATAATTGTAAGAAAATCAGAAAAAAATGAGAATTTAGATGTTTGTAATATTATGATACATAATATTCGCAACAGAAATCGAATCAGCACCAATCGCGCTAATATAGTACTGATAGTTCCCTGGTGTTTGTGGTATTTCATCCCATTCAGTTGTTTTTATTTAAAGTTTTCTTATATTTTTCTATTCAGTTTGTTACTTTCATCTTGTTTCCATAAGCATGTTCTATTTAACTTCACAATATTCTGTTAATTATGTTTTATTTGTTTATAAGTTAAGCTTAGAATATAAGTTTTATAGTCTATAACTAATCGATTGATTTATTTATTTGTTTATTGCAGAAGACCATCTGAAAAAATACATGCTTAACAGTTTCATGGTCGGCTCTCACATGCGCCCCGTGACATCGCCGGTGGCAAAGATTGACCTCGGCCCAGAGGTCAGTCCAACAGAGCCACTTCAGCCCAGTGGAAACCAGTCCCCCGGGTTTGACCGGCTGTCTGATCGCACTACAAGCCCTCGATCTCTGTCTTCGTCAGATCTGGAGTCGGGAAGTGAGTCGGATAAACCGAAAGTCGAGGCATCTGGAGATGTGGTGAGGCTAGTTTCGTCTGGTAGAGAGCGCGAGCCTGTTGGTGTGCTGATGAAAATCTTCCCTCATGTCAAGCAGGATGTGCTGGAGTCAGCTCTGAACATGTGCACAGGGGACATTGTGAAGGCCATCGAAATGCTGCTTGCATCTAAAGATGAACCAGATTCCCCATTAGCAGAGAACACAGCATCAGCACAGCGGTCTCACATGCTCCACCTTCCTGCCTCAAAGTCCGCCTTCTCCCCTCTGCAGTCCTCCACCGCCAAACCTTTCGGAAGTGAAGGCTTCTACGGGCTCAGTCCTTGTTTCGGGATCAATCCTCTCCGTGTTGCTTATTCTGGTTCCGGAGGTGCGTTACCGAGTTTTATCTCTCCATACCTGACCTCCGGACTGTTCCCCGCTGTGCCTCTACGCGCGCCTGTCGATTATCCGTTCCCCAGCATGCTCCGGGATTTGGCTTACCAGAGCAAAGACACTCTCAGCACAGCATCTCTCTACTCAGGACACCGGAAGTGATTAACGCTGTTATTTTTGTGTATTACAGTAACAACTATAGTGATGCAATTTTGTCCAAAATGTCTCCAGTTTTGTATCCTATACATTAACCTCTCTTGCCTTGAAATGTTAAGAACTGTTCTATTTTTGTACCTGGTCATATTTTCTAGTTTTATTTGTATTTTTTTAGTAACTTGAACTGTACATAACCTATATTTTCATGTTTTGTAAATAAACCCTCTACTTTGAGAAAAACATCCAAGGTATTCAGGACTTTACTTTTTTTCTGCCTTTACATTTTCACATAAACTAAAAAGTGATAAGGCTTTATTAATCTAGTGGGAATAATGTATATGTTACATAAAATTATGCATAATACTAGATAATTAATGAACTAACTTAATGAACTTAAAAAATAACGATTAATGGTCCCAAATTTAGGAGATTTATGGAAACACGCTAACAGATCCACGCATTTGCCCAATGTTACATGTTTGTTTGTTCCAGAATCATTTTCATTTTGGTAAACAGATATCATCTGCACTATATTGTCATATTTTTTTTTTAAAATACAGACAAATTCCTGAGCTATATCCTCTATCTAAGTTTGAGAAATTTACAGCCATATTACAGATTCATTCTCTGTGCTAAGTAAGGGTTTTTCCCTTTAGAGGTGCTATTCTGTTGGACTTTTTCCTCGTCCACATCACTGGTTTTCCTCCTCAAGCCACCAGGAAGAAACCTAAGGTTTAAAGCAAGTTTTACTCAACAATGAAATAGGATCAGAAAAGAGATATTAATTGGATAAAATCCCAGAATATGATAAAAATTTTGGAAAAATATTCTTATTTTTCATAAATCGTTTGTTTGTGTTGTGTTTTTCTTAATTGTGGTGTTTTACTCTACCACCATTCCACAATTAAAATGTTAATTTAAAAATATTAATTTCGTAAAATATAATTCATAAAAATATAATTTCATAAAACTTACATAAGGCTATATAAAATTATATATTTTTAATGAACCTTTAAATGGTGGCAAATGTGGTGCAACAGCGCCCTCTGTTGGTAACAGGTCGCTTTTTTTTATTCTGTCAAGACGGTAATCTTAGCAATGGGTACTGTGTTAGTGGTCATACAATTTTTATATTAAACTGTAATGTAAATTATATCAAACAGTGGTACAATCTTTTCATGTTTTATGTTTTTTTTGTGTACTGAGTTTCTGTTAACACCAAATAACAAAATAAATAAAGACAGGCAATCTTGTGGTCAACTGAAACATCAAAAACCCCTCTACAGGGGGTCGTTAGAGAAATTTCTGTTTCACAGACGTACTTTGTGATTTTAATTCCGTCCGAATCTGCCATGTCTGTCTTTCTCTCACACGACCTCTGTAAAAATTCCAGAGGAAATGACCTACTGTTGTTCAGCTATCTCGGCGGTCCTCTGAGAAATCTAATCCCGTCCGAATGCGAATGTCTGTGATTGCTGAAAATGTTTTTTCCAAAAAAAAAAAAAAAAACACGTTTTTTTGGTTAACGTGAGCTACCGTACAATGTCTAGCACGCCAGTATTCAAGTTTGCGCACCAATAATGGATGTAGATGTGGACATGTGGTCCTGCGCAATGCCCACATGTAAAACACAGACACTCCTACCTCCGTAATAAACACGGAGATGTTAGTCCCGTCCTAATGCGTACATGAAATGACAGACGTCGTCTGAAAAAAAGTCTAACTTAAACGTCGTTTGGAAAACTAGTCCTGTCCGAATAGGACTCCCTGTTTGTTCCATAAACTGCTCAACTGCTCAGATTCTTCTAAGTTTTTTTTTTTTATATTTTAAGGATTTGACATTGATAATGCTGTGGTCACTATAACATGTCAACACAATATGTCATAAATTATATGAAATTTGGGGTAATGTTTAGAAAAAATAATGACTTTCAATTACATTAAACATGCATCAATGCAAATTGTGCAAAAACAAACCGGCTTCCACATATATTTAAGTGGTTATCTAGCATAAGGTGGAATTTTGACAACACCGTCAGACGTCAGATGTTTTGACAAATACATCCAAAGTAGGCTTTATTTCACTCTGTAAAATACTTTCTTGTTTCCCAGCAAAACATTAGTTTTTATGAATTTATAGTTTAAAGGCTGATTCAGTGTTGTAAATTGGGACACACACATACACACAATATAGGCAATTTGGGAACATCAATTAGCCAAATCTGCATGTCTTTAGACTGTGAGAGGAAAGGGGGGGGGGGGGGGGGGGGGGGCACCCCCTACCCCCCCCCCCCCCCCCCCCCCCCCCCCCCCCCCCCCCCCGGCACACGCTACGCACACAGAGGTGCAAGACCAGAGGGGGTCACTAAGCCACCATTCTGCCTAAATCACAATTTAGTGATTTTAAAAATATTAAAGCTTGATTCAAAAAGAGCATAATGCTAAAATTAGTTTACATTAAAAGATGAAGGCGAAATTTAGAGATGTGAAAATTTATTCCAAAGTGTTAAATGCTGCATAACTTTTTACAATGAAATGTAAGAGTTTTACATCCGTAAAACCTTTAATATTCAAAGAGTTTCAAAGATATTTTCTCTCATAACTTACTAGAGTTTACCTGCAGCTCCGCCGACATACATGAGGTATACAACAGAATTTCTGTTTCATATATAGATGTCAATGCCATCAGATGTGTGTCAACATCATCTGGTAAGAATTATTAGTGTTTATTTATTTATGTATTTTTTTGTAAATTGCTCACACAATAGTGTATTTCTAATGAAATATTTAGCATTAAGGAACATTTTCATAATAGATTTACTAATTTACTCTTTCTGGATAAAAAGCAAGAATGGATTTCTCATAATAACTTAGGGGAAGAGTCTAATTACAAGGCTATTACATGATTACATAGATGCTATTACATTTAATTTAGAAATAATTATATGACCGTTACAGGAAAAATGCTTGATTATTAGACAGAAGATATGTTTTAGATAAGATAAGATAAGTATTTATTAATCCCGAAGGAAATTGGTTCTCCAGTGGCTGCATATTTAAAAGATACAAAGAATCTTTCAAGAAAATAAATACAATTGAAATACATCTTTTAATGTCTGATGGTGTCGACAACATCCTGTAATGAACTGAAAAGGTTGTCATTTGTTGAAAAATGTTTAAAATGGAAAGTTTTGGGAGGGTTTAATAAACCACACTTCACCATTCAACAATATATATTATGTTTTGTTCTCAAGATTGACTGATATATAACCAAATTGATGCAACTTAAATATAAAGCTGTTAAAAACTGAAAAATCTTTAGAAGATTTATGCAATGTAGGTATGAATAAGGACAGCGGGCACACAGGGCACATGCATTTAAACGGGACATCTCACTACTATTATGACATAATTTTAGAAAAGGGGGGGATTTTATCTTTAGACCTAAAAAAAAAACCCAGATGCTAGAAAAAAAAAGCAGCACACTATGATATCACTCAATGTGATGTCACTCAATGTGTCCCACAGGAACTTATTAACCCCTTTTCGGCATAAGTTTAAGGCATCGTAATGGAATTCTGATCTGGAATTTTCTGTCACAACCATCTCTAGGGTTTACAGAGAAAACTCCAGTGAGGGCAGTTCTCTAGGTGAAAATGCTTTGTTGATGCCAGTGATCAGAGTACACTGGCCAAACTGGTTTGAGTTGATAGAATGGCGAAGAAACTCAAGTAATATCTGGTTTCAACTGAGATATGCTGAAAATCAGCTCTAAACAAACAACCCTTAGAAACAGACGGGCTAGAGTAGCAGAAGACAACATAGAGCCGGCCACTCTTGTCAGCTAGGAACAGAAAGCTTACTGAAATCGGACATTAAAAGAGTATGAAAAATGTTGCCCTACGATATTGATAAGTCTCAATTTCTGCTGCAACTTTCGGATGGTAGGGTCAGAATTTGAAGTAAACAACATGAAACCATGAATCCACTCTGCCTTGTACCAGTGGTTCTGTTTTTTGTTGGTGGTGTAATAGTGAATTATATTTTCTTGGCACACTTTGGGCCCCTTAGTATGTATTGAACATTGTTTATATGCCACCGCCTATCTGAGTATTGCTGCTGACTATCTCCATCCCACTATAACCACAAGATAATCAGAAAGCTAAAATCATCTGTAACTGGTTTCTTGGACATGACAAGTACTCAAATGGCCTCACAGTCACTAGATCTCCGTTCAATAAAGCACCTTCAGGATGTGGTGAAATGGGTGGTATGTATCAAACAATTCTTCAGCTGCACATCCATAATGCGAATCTCCCATTCCACCATCATATCAATATGGACCAAAATCTCTAAAGAATGTTTCCAGCACCTTATTGTAACTAGGTAATGATAAATTAAGGAAGTTCTGGATGAAAAAAGGGGTTTAACCCAATACTAGAAAGGTGCGCATAATGAAGTCCTTTGGAATGTTTAGGATTTCTTTTTTTTTTTTTTTTTTTTTTAATTAATCGTGCATTGT
>JAQQZS010000013.1:14068466-14079096 GCA_030068045.1 Platyallabes tihoni | reverse complement strand
AAATGCTCACCTCTGCCCTTAACCTAGCTTCTACTACTCTTTCCCACAGCTTCATTGTATGGCTCATTAGCTTTATGATGCAGAGGCAAATTGGGATTCCTAAAAGTGAGCATTTCTAAATGTAAGTGTGTGTATACCTTATCCAGGGTCCCATGCCTCATCATTATGTTCACACTGAACATTAAAATAGGGGGAAATGTGATATCTGTGTCTTTAAACATGGCATGGCTGCTGGTAACAAGTGGGCTGGTTTGAGTACTTTTGAAAATGCTGTTCTCTTTGGATTTGGACACTTTCCAGATTTTAGAGTTTATACAGAATGGTTTGAAAAACAACAAAAAAATATATCCTGTGGAGAGAGGTTTCTGCAGGCTGACACACCTACAGTAGTTGCTGAGATAGATCAAAGGAAAAGACTGGTCTAAATGGACAGGAAGTCTACATTATCTGAAATAAGCACTCTTTATAACCATGGTGAGCAGGACCACATCTCAGCATGAACACCACATCAAACTCTAAAGTGGTTCGGCTGCAACAGCGGGAGACCACATCAGGTTCTACTCCTGTCAAACAAGAACAGGAGGCTATCTAATGCTATCATTGGCACAGACTCTTTCACCTGTCCACAAGTGTTGATGCTTTGAGCACGTTGATTCACTTTTCTTCTCACCACGATGGAAAATAATGATTATACGGATTACTTTAACTTGTTTGAAATACTTAAACCAGCCCATCTGGTGTCTTCATCCATGCAATGATTAAAATCAGAGACAGAGATTGCACTTTTTTTATTCGTTCTGATGTTTGATGTAAAAATCTGTACAGTATGCATTCCTTGCTACATATCGAGCTGATTACATAACATGGTGCAGTATTTTTTTTGCATTGCAAAGTTGCCACATGTTAACATAGATAACAGCATGATTGTACAGGTGTACAGGTGTTACACCTACGAAATTTGTAATTTAGTGTATTAGTTTGTACTTTGAATGCAATGTAGTTGTACATTTGTGTTTCAGTGCACAGTTTATTTTAACAAGTAAATTACTCTATAGTTTTACTTTTATATTTTATTTTTTAATTATATTTTATATTGTTTATAAGTATGTCTTTCTCTTGTTGCCATGTGTAAATTATTTCTACAAATTCTCAGACTGAAGTTATTTAAAAAAAAAAAAGCCATATCATGCCCACAGTTAAATGCAATACACTCAACAAATTCAGGTTACAGACAAGTAATAAACGGGACATGTAAATGAATAAAGAATCCAGGAACGTAATCTAAAATTGGCTGAAGATGACTCTCACTGATACATCCATATATTTAATATATACTGTTTCTGTTTTATAATTGTTAAATGTACAGTGTAGAGACATGTAGCTGTAGCCTGCCTGTCCAGCAGGGGGCAGTGTGTCTCCACAGCCATTTATTATGAAGTGTGCGCATCGTTACTGTGCACAGCTGGAGTTGGACCTTCTGAGTAATGGACACAATATTCCACCTGCATTAGTTAAATAGAGGGAAATACGAGTAAGGAGAGAGAGAGAGAGCTGGAAGTAAGAATGTGTTTCTCTTCTTTTGGCAACGATTCTCCTGAACAACAATACAGGGCAATGACATCTGACCACAACAGCAGGGTTACCACTTGCACAAATCATCTGCAAATGTAAAGAAACAGCTCATCCGGCCAATCACAGCACAGTATGAAGAGAAGGGCGGTAGTAAGCAGCATGTCCCACCCAATGTGGTCACTCCAATCACTACATTTTTATAATATAATCGGCTCACATCAACACATTTGATGATCTTTTGTTTTTTATTGTTTTCTGGGATGATTGTCTAAATTAGTGCAAATACGTACCTTTCCGTCCATCTCATCCATTCTATTTCTCGCTTGCTGCCCTCCAGAGGGATGGTGCTTGTAAAAACAACCATGTGATTTCAAACAACCTATTGACAAAACTAAAATGACGGCAGGTAGAATGAATAAAGTCAAAGTACAAAAGGAAAAGTGGTACAGGTTGTCCAAGATTGCTGCCCTCATATCACGATCAAATGCAAAGTTCTGGCAATGTTAGACACTTGTCTAAAGGCCACCAACAGGATAATGGCATATGATGAGGTGAAACTCAAGACAATTATGATTACAATAATGGAAATGATGAAACATAAATTAAACTGTCCAATGGACAGAAAAAGGATGTGCTTTTAGACTACCCCTTGTCACACTAATTAATTTGGAAAACAGCATATCATATACCATATGTTTATTAAATCACAGATGTATCACTAAAAGGTATACATTGTAAATTATAATCCATATGGATATTCCCCACCCTGGAGGTATATCTGTCATTTCTGTGGCAGTTACTTACGGGGATGGGTTGCCAGCTCAACACCCGATTGTATCTAAGTACTTGGAGGCGAAGGACCTTGCTCAAGGGTCCAATAGTGCAGCCCGGTGGTATCAGGGCTCGAACCAGGGACATCCTGATCAGCAGGCCAACACCATAATCACCAAACCACCCCTGCCCCAATCTGACATGAGAAAATTATTGTAGAGCTTGTTATATACAATGCCTAGCTAAGAAAAAGAAATTAATTGTTCAAGAAGAATCTAATTATTAGTCTGCATCAAGCAAAGAAATCGACTAAGGAGAAATTGCTGGAACTGGGTTAGGAACCCTTCAACACATTATACATACCTTGAAGGATAGTGCTGAATCGTCAACTTTGTGGTAGAAATTTAGTCAAAAAATATGAATAGAGATCACTTAAAACTGTAAAAACCTTAGCTATGTTTAATAGTGAAGGTAAGAACATTTCCATACACACACAATGTGATGAGAACTCACAACATGGAAAGGAATGCAATGGATAAAGGTCATGTGGTCTAATGAGTTTAGATTCCAGAGCGATGTGTGCATCAGGGTAAGAAAGGTAGCTCAGATCTAGGCTCAGCAATGGTACAGTATGTGGCAATAAAATGTCAAAAGTCAGCTGGTGACCTGAATGTACTGAATGAGCAGGTTATCACATCTATGGTGTTTTTCGTTGTTGATGGCTCGGCTATATTGCAGGACTCCGAGTGTGGTTCTGGGAGCATAATGAATGATTTTCATACAGTACATGAACTGGTTGCAATCAAAGCTAAAGCTGAGTGAATGAAATCGTAGTGTGTGACGTTTTTGACCAGCCAATGTACAGTATGTAGAACCCATTAACCCTATATCACTCTCTCAAGTCTTAATCAACACAATAAATATAAGGATTTTAGAAAATAAATTTAAGGGATGAAAAGTGTTTTGACTGGTGTAAAACTTAAGTGTACATGAAGGACAGAAAAGACTTTTGAAAAAAAAATTACATTTCTTAAGTTTTCTCAGGACACACACCCACATACACACCTGTTTGAGTTAGCTCAGCTCGGTACTCTAGGGACTTGTCCTGCTGTTGCCACACTCTCCTCTACTTTGACATGGTTGACAGAATCAGACTGTGAGGCGGGACAACCTTTGACCCCGCCCGTCGTCCTAGAAGTGTCACTCTGATCGACGGAACAGGTCTCAGATTAGATTGTGTTCTCCTGAGTCTCTTCTCCTCCAGAGCACTATGCTTTTTGTGGCAATGCCACTATATTGATTTAACAGTAGAACAAGTGATCCTTATGTCCTTTAGAGGTGGATTTTGATGATATTGTTTAATTCCATTTGAGCCTTTTGAGCCCAAAGCTTTGACCAATCAAAAATAAACAAAAGCTGAACAGTACGTGTGTTAGGCCGTAGGGAGTGTTCTCACATATCACATGAACTTTTTTGCTAGAGTGTTTCAAATTGACCTCTTGGCTGTTTTGGTTGTTTGGTGTAACACTCACTCAGTCACTCACTCACTCATCCTCTATACCGCTTTATCCTGTATTGAGGGTCACGGGGATTTGGAGCCTATCCGAAGAGACTTAGGGCACGAGGCAGGGTACACCCTGGACAGGGTGCCAATCCATTGCAGGGCACATATACACACTCACATTCACACACTATAGGCAATTTGGGAATGCCAATTAGCCTAACCTGCATATCTTTGGATTGTGGGAGGAAACCGGAGTACCCGGAGGAAACCCACCAAGCACAGGGAGAACATGCAAACTCCATGCACACAGAGACGGGAATCGAGCCTGGCTTCCTCAGCTCAATTTTGTCTGAAAAGGATGTCCAGTCATGCAAGCAGTGCGGCATTGGTGCGCAGCATCTCGATCCCGCTTTTTCAGGCACTGTTTACAGACACTGCATTTACACAAAGCATTTACTGCATTTACACTGCATTTACACAAATATACTAAAAAATTCACACAGAGAGCTTACAGACACGCCCACATTTACACTAAGCTCACAGACTTGCTTACATTCAAACAAATAACTCAGTCATGGCCACATGTGCTTGAAGAATCCCAGCCACACTCACACAAATACTCACACACCCAAAAGACGTCTTTCACTCTCTGTCTCTCCTGTACTTTTTCATATCCTTACTTTTCTCACTTTTTCCCCACTTTTCCATACTCCGCTTCTCATTTTGTCTTTCAGATTAATTCTTTCAGTTTTTTAAATTTTTCTATCCATTTATTCTTCTCTCATTCCTTTAGCCATTATACACTCCTGCTTAATCATGCAGGCTGTTTTCTGCTAGCTATAAGGCTTTTTGTTGTTTTTAATATTATTATTTGTCTATTTCCACTAACTCCTTGGTGTGCAATCCCATGATTCTGTTCTGCAAGATCTAAAAAATCTAGGGGATCAAGCTGTTGCTTCTAACGAGGAGAAAGGACTATCATCATCTCATTTATACTCTCTAGGAGGTTTGTGTGTAAAAGTTCACAGCTAACGCATCTTCATCTTCATCTTTGCTAGCTAGTTACTTAGGGCTGTGTTTAACCAAAACTAAATAAATAAATAAATCTCTCCTGGTTAGCACTAAATACTGTGGAGTGTGTTAGTGTACATGTGCTTGAATACACGTGTGTGTGTGTGTGTGTGTGTGTGTGTGTGTGCGTGCGCGCGCACGCTGAGGCTAATTAAAACTCAGGCATGTGTTTCAATCCGCTCCCCCGTCATTACGCCGCTCTGTAATCCTGTGACCTGCAGTTTTCCTACTACGTGTCCAAATTTGTTAAACCTTCCGCATCATGTTGCTGAAGCTTCACCTGAAACAACGCAGAAATTAACCAGGGTTGCTATGGCAACCAGCAGGTTATTACGGCCAGCATTTTCTAAACCACTAATCTCTAAGCAAAGGGTTATTTTTACACGTGATGATATTCTATTTTATGCTTTATGAGTGTGTGGTGTGTGTGTGTGTGGTTTTAATATCATGGCTCCCATGCTATTTGTTTTTTCATCCATTTCTTTTTCATACTGAGGCATTTTTAATCACTTCCAGTGTGATTGGTGTGTATGTGTGCACAGTACTGTATATCTATTTTTTAAAATCAATTTACATAATGCAAAGTGAGCAAACTGTCGGGAAATCTAGCTCAAATCATTATTTGGTGTTACTATCCTATGGTTTTGAATCAGAATCAGTACTGGTTGCACCAAGTCAGGAAATTTGTAGTATCAGTGTCAGGTGTATGATGAGCCAGTTATACCAAGCAGGTGCTAATGATCATAATTTCATTTATAGGTTGAAACACAGAAAAGTTTTCCTCGGGCTTATGCCCTAGTACTCTCAGAATGTACGTAGCTGCTATTTCGGCTTGTCATGTTCTGACTGACAGGGTTTGTGTGGGAAAGCACCCTTTAGTTGCCCATTTTATTCGTGGAGTTAAGCGGTTGAGGCCGCTCAACAGAGCGACGGTCCCTTCTTGGGACTTAGCTATTGTGCTCGAAGTTCTCATCGACACCCCTTTTGAACCACTAGAGTCAGTGCCCGCCAGGCTTCTGACGATGTTTTTTCTTATGGCCATTGCGTCCTTGAAAAGAATTGGAGATCTACAGGCTTTGTCAGTCTCCCCATCCTGCCTAGACTTTGCCCCTGGGCTAGTCAAAGCTATTCTGCATCCTCACCCAAACTATCTTCCGAAAGTTCCATTCTCAACCATGCACCCAGTTGTTCTCGAAGTATTCTGTCCTCTGCCTTTTACAACTCTGGAGCAGGAAGACTTCACTTACTGTGTCCAGTACGTGCTCTTCAGATTTACGTCCACCGCACTAGCCAGTGGCGTAAGTCAGAGCAGCTTTTCATATGCTATGGGGGCCGCAAGCAGGGGACCGCCGCCACTAGACAAAAGCCGTCACATTGGGTGAGAGATGCTATTGCCCTAGCCTACGAGACGCATGGTCACACTTTGACTCTAGGAATTAGGGCTCATTCGACCAGGAGGATTGCCTCATCTATTCCGCTGGCAAGACAAGTTCCCTTGCAGCAAGTGTGTGATGCGGCAGGTTGGTTCTCTCCGCACACATTTGTTAGATTTTATAGTTTGGATGTTCATGCTAATCCAGGCTCACAGGTCCTCGAGTCAGCCTCCCAGAGCTACATCTGAGACATCCTTGGCATTGTACGCACACGCAACACAACCCTGGGGGTCCAGACACTTGCAGTGCGGCGGCCTTGGTATTCTCGTTTCCCTAGCGTTTTCACGCAGCATCGAGTATAGCTTTTGAAAGGGAACGTCTCGGGTTGCTTAGCTGTAACTCTGTTCCCTGAAAAAGCGGGAACGAGATGCTGCGTGCAAACGCTATGGGAACATCTTTTTGTGTAGCCGGTTGTGAAGCCTGTGTGTATCAAGCACGCCAAATTTTTGGCTTATTTAACCTTGGTCAGGTGACGTCATCTGATGAAGTGCACCTGCAGGTTATAAATAGGAGTGAACTGGCAACATTCCTCAGATCATTCATTCATTCATTCATTCATTCATCTTCTATACTGCTTTATCCTGTGATCAGGGTCGCGGGGGACCTGGAGCCTATCCCAGGAGGCTTTCGGGCACAAGACAGGGTACACCCTGGACAGGGTGCCAATCCATCGCAGGGCACACACACACACATTCACCGACCCATTCACACACTACGGGCAATTTGGGAACAGAATCAGTACTGGTTGCACCAAGTCAGGAAATTTGTAGTATCAGTGTCAGGTGTATGATGAGCCAGTTATACCAAGCAGGTGCTAATGATCATAATTTCATTTATAGGTTGAAACACAGTCACTAACTGAAATTGAAACAGCTATAAATGAAACTTAAACTTGCTACTAAGGTGTTATGTCACAAACCATACACCATGGTACACGTGAAAAGGTACAAGGTAGTTATACTGCATCAGTATAACAGTACGTCAGGTCTCTCCTGGGTAACTATTTCAAAGCAGACTGGCATTTCAAGTTGTGCTGTTCAAGCTATTTTTATTTCTTTTTCTCCGTAGCCCAGGTAAAATGCATCATGATTCAGGATTGCAACATAATGCAACAGACGTAGCCCATTTCCTGAAGACGTCCATGCATGGTGGCCCTTGATACATGGGTGCCAGCATCACTCAACTTCTTGTGAAGCTTGTGAACCATCAATTGTTTGGCCATCGTCTAAAGCCTGAGGTTATCCTTCCTGCTCATGCACCATCTCTTTCTCAATATTGTGGAACTAAACTAGACCGAGAGATGTTTATACTCATCACTTTATAATAATAATTATTTAAACTTGAAATGAAATACTTGAACATTTTGAGATATTTGATTATTTACTTTTCATGAACTGTAAGCCGTAACATCAAAATTAAAACAAAAAGGCTTAAAATATTTCCCTTCATATGTATGAAAGAGGGAAAGATTTTGGAGTGGTACCTATTTTATACCAAGTGCATAAAGGAAATAAATAAGGCTATGCATGAGCTCATAAAGTAAAATGCAACCAATCACATCTCAGATTGGAAGAGGATGATATGAGATTCGCAACCTTTTCCTTCTTTGCCTCATCTTTCTTGCCTTCTTCTTTTTCTTTTTATCATCCTTCTCTGGTTTCTTTTATTCTTTTCTCGATCTTCCTCTTCATTTTCTTCCCATGCTTCTTATACCATTTCCAGTTTTACTTTCTCCTCCATCATCCTTTATTTTTACTTTTTTCTCTCTTCTTTTTCTAATGCAGTGAGTCCATGAGACAAGGCTCTTAGGAGTCATCTTGTACCTATAGTTTAATTCCAGTGAACACTGTTGACCATATTTTTTTTAGACAGAAGTGACAGCAGAACACAGTGTTAACATGTGAATGTGTTTGTGTTCAGAACATTTACACAACCATTCAGTTAATAAGAACTCACTTGATGGATGTTATGGTACAGTAAGATGCTTTAAAAAGAAAAGATTATATAATGTGTGTGTGTGTGTGTGTGTGTATTTGTGTGTGTGTGTGTGCGCATGACACCAAATGTGGATGCACATAGAACTGAATGTGTGCTCTGAAATTAACAGTTTTAATTATCATGGCTTGTCATCACTAAGGAGCTTAGAGCCATCACCTACATATACTGTACTGTAGACTCTCTCTCTGTCTCTGTCTCTCTTGCTGGACATAAATGCTGAAAAAGTTTATAAATACTGTGTCTCACCATTATGGAGAAAGGTGTCTTACTGTGATACTTTTGCTGCAGGCATTTGGTCAATATACCAGGACCAAGCTTTTGACTGAGTTGGTAAATGAACATTTTAATGTACTGAGAGCTTTTACATTTGGAGGGAATTATCTTGTGATGGAAAAGCACACAGATGCTTCATTGTTGAAGATGGAAGCTGGACTGGAAGGATTTACCCAGTACTGGTTACTGTAAAAGAAAGATCGGACAAGGATGTCCCATGTAAGAACATCTAAGCTGCTGCTGTTCAGATAGAGATGAGCTGCTCTGGGTCTCCTGATGAAAGGTGATAATATTGTTATTGTGGTTTTATTACAAGCCAGGATGGTCTGGAGACATGAACTTTGAGAACTTCTCCTTGGTCAATATAAACTGGATAGAAGGTGGGAGAAGTTCAAGACATTTCTTTAAGAAGCCACTGTTAAATTCCGCACTGGGAAACATGGAGGATCTCCAGTGGAGAGTGCTATAAAAACACATGGTTTATGTTAAACCAGGTATAGCCAGGTTGTGCATTGTGGCAGGTTGGCATGAAGATGTGCTTGCTTAAAAGGACAAACCAATGTAAAGAAGAAAAACATTAAAGAAAATAGTGTTAAACTTCTCTCTCTCTCTCTCTCTCTCTCTCTCTGTGTGTGTGTGCACATGCGCTGGGTGTGAGGGGGGAGCGTGGAAGACTGTTTGGCGTCTTGCCAAGTTTTTCTAGAAAACTTTCCATTGTTTTCCACTTCATTATTTATTTATTTATTTATTTCCCTTTTCTATTTTTTTTTAGTGAATGTTATTAAAAGAAAAACACATAGTTTGAAAACTTTATCGTGAGAGAGAGTGAGCGCGGCACCAAAAAAAGTGGGGAAAATTTGTCTCTCCGGAATGTCGTCAGGTGCGTCACGGACAATGGGGTACTGGTGGAGGAGGTACTGTTAGCGGTTGGAGAGCAGGTTGGGTGTGAAAACATCTACTGAGCCTCCCGGATGAACAAAGCGGTGGTGGTGTTTTTAAAAAAAATTAACCTCGTGAGTGCGCTCATAAAGAGCGGAATAACCATCAGAGGATCTGCGGTCCAGGTCACCCCTCTATCTGCCCCTGCGACGAGAGTGGTGATATCAAACGTGCCTCCGTTTATACAGGACGAGGCGATCATGAGGGAGCTGGCCCGATTCGGGAGGTTCGTCAGCCCCATGAGAGCCATCCCGCTCAGGTGTAAAAGCTCTAGCGTGAAGCACGTTCTGTCATTCCACAGACAGGTCCTGATGGTTTTAACTAACCAAGAAGGCACACTTAATGTCATCTTTAAGTGTAAAGCGGGGGACAAGAGCTACACCGTTTTTGCCACCACGGAGCCACTGAGGTGTTTTGAATGTGGGAACGTCGGACACAAGAGGCTGAGCTGTCCACACGGAGCCGCAAGGCCAGGGAGCTCGGGGGGCGACTCGACCGGGAAACGGCAGCAGCAGTGCGGGGACAGCCAGCCGGAGAACACCGAGGAGTTCGAGTCCGCCGCGGGCCTCAGCGACACACTCGAGCCAGCACTCATGGAGGTCAGTCTTACACACACCGCCACCACAGAGACACACACCGCACCTGACGCTGACCCGAACACTGCCACTACTGTACACAGCGAGAGTAAACACCCCGGACTATAAAACCTAACAGGGTGACACAAGACTTTAAAAGACGTTGGAGTTGTTGGTGGGGTGGAGGGTCACGGGGTTTTTCCTGACTAAAAAGAAAAAAATGTACATAGTTTAATATATTGTGTGTATTTGTGTGTGTGTGTGTGTGTGTGTGTGTATGTATGAGTGTACACGTGTGTGTGTATAGGCGTGTGTATACAGTATATGTGCTGTATGCATATATGCAGATATATGTATATACATGTGTATGTATGTGTGTGTTTATGTGTGTGTACGTGTGTATATGCATATGTGTGTACTCGATTCCCGTCTCTGTGTGCATGGAGTTTGCATGTTCTCCCCGTGCTTGGTGGGTTTCCTCCGGGTACTCCGGT
>JAQQZS010000013.1:14023402-14036322 GCA_030068045.1 Platyallabes tihoni | reverse complement strand
ACTGAACTATTTTACCATGCAATAGTCATACAAATTTGTATAACAGTGGAGTGACATCACAGACCAACCTACGACAGGTAACAAACATAACAGTAAATGCTTAAGTGATAAATAAATGCTCAGTGCTTAACTGATGAATAGAGTAAGATGGAATAAATTTAAATAAAACAAATAAACACAACAACAAATTCATAACTGATGCGATATGGCTCTTACACAGCCTTTGGTTAAACATTGAAATGATTCCCGCCCATGTTTACAAAGCTCCGTCCCCAGGATGGTCTTGCAAACTGGTCGGTATTCAAGCTTCTTCACTGCAAGTGAATGTCACAGAAAGATTTTGTGACAAGAAATATCCAAGTGAGCGTTTGGGAAAACGGAACACCTCCCATATGCAATTGTTATATAAATGATGCAGACTGACTCAAAATTTCTTTGGCATCTCAGGATTGCCTTGAGGCAGAGTCCAAAGCCCTCGGGATTACCTAGTTACTACTGTCACATTTCAGGTTAGACGTCTTGACCGTGGCTCCAGAGAAGATGCCAAAAATGGAGCTACTTTTTATTTCCTTTTTTTTTTCTTTATTTACTTGGGCTAAGTTTGTTTGCTCGTGATGATACCCACAAAATAAAAAGTTTAAAAAAAAAGATGATGGATTGACGTTTTATTAGAATTGGGAAGTACTGGATGTTGGAATAAAATTCACACCTCAAGGGTTGCCAGGTTTCTCTTGATTATTAGAGTTTTTAATAACCACTCAAGCCCTGTGATCTTTGTTCGGGGGAATGGTAAGCATTGAAATAATCCTATGGCAAGTGTCAGAATATTTGCTTTAAATTTAACAATGTCTTTTACACTTTTTTTATGTCTAAATATAATTAACATTATGGTCATTATACTGCATAGTTTATTATAATTTGGTGCTATGCGTGTGTGTGTGTGTGTGTGTGTGTGTGTGTTTCATGCTGACAGGCTGGCTTTTTACCTACAGAACTCTGTCTTATCTCTCAGTCATGTAGGTAAAACAAAACTTAGGTGTGTGTGTGTCTACCTGTATATGGAGGTGGGTGCATTTGTGTGTGTGTGTGGTTGTGGCTTGCTTAGATAACACCTCGGCACCACAGTGTCATTTCACTTCCTAAATTCTTCTCAGAACAGACATTTGGGTTATTATTCTGTGTGTGTGTGTGTGTGTGTGTGTGTGTGTGTGTGTGTGTGTGTGTGTGTGTGTGTTTTGTATGCAAACACATTTTCTCTGCTGACCTTTACCTTTTCATTAGCACAGAGTTTTTGTGCTGCTATGTTTTATGTTGTAAATAGTGAACCACAATCTCATGAATGACCTTTTCCCACAATGCCTTTCCTGAGGAGAAAATACCACGGTGCAGCTGTGGACTTTTTCTTTTTTAACTGTGATTTACATACAGAGTATGACTGGGTGATAAGGGTAAAAGAAAAATGTTTCTACTATGATTTGTCAGAAAGAATGACATTTTTGGTGTCGTTTCTGCAGACTGACTGATTAAACCTTTGTGATGAGGTGCGACAGTTATGGTTTGTATAAGTGGTATGAGTGATGTCCAGGGAAAAACTTTCACATGGTGATGTCACTCACTCACTCACTTACTCATTGTCTATATCGTTTTATCCTGTGTCACGGGGGGTTGGAGCCTATTTCAAGAGACTTAAGGCATGAGACTGAATAACTATGGGCAATTGGGGAAGCCCAATCTGCATGACTTTGGACTGTGGGAGGAAACCAGAGTACTTTGAGGAAACCACCAAACACGGGGAGAACTTGTAAACTCCATGCACACGGACCCTGAGGCGGAAATCAAACCAGAACCCTGGAGGTGCAACACGACAGTGCTAATAACTATGCCACCGTGCCACCTCATGGTGAAATCATTTCCTATGATATAGTTTTTAAAAACAACTTGCTGAAAATATGTTTAAACATATTTTACTAATTGAAAAGCCACATTCTAGCATTTTAACCCTTAAAACTCAAGTGGCACAGATCCATGCCAGCAACACAGTATTGGTTCATTGACCAATTTTAAAAAACAAGATGCTTATACAGAAGAGTATTTAAACATTATAATGCAAAAATGTGTAAAACGCTCTGGGTTGATCCAAAACTGAAAAATGTCATTAAAAGAAATTAGCTCTATGTATGGATTGTGGATTGTGGATGTGAACAACAGAATAAGTGATAGCGAAATTTCTACCCATCAGGTGTCAAAGAAATTGTTCAACCTGACGCAAAACAGCTCCAGTGTCTCACAATGCCTTGAGGCACAATCCAGAGCCTTGGGGATATCTCAGATTCTGACACATTTTAGTTTAGACTGCTTTACCATCCGTCTAGTTTACCAGATCAACGCAGTGTGTTTTAATTGTCCTAGTAATAACCCAAAAAAAAATGAAATGCTTCACTTTTTAATGAATCACATTAGTTTTCTTTTTGCAATTTCTGTTTTATTCTTATCATTGCCCTGCCATGTGCTGCTGCTGATCAATTGCATCTTACATGCCAAGGAAATTGAAAACTGACTCCTATGCCACCGTCATCAAAAATGGTCAGGGAGTTTTTATTGAATTTGGAGTTCTCTTTTAGTTAGAGATGTGTTTGTGTGTTTGTACTCTAAGCAATCAGGTTTTCTTTGCTGACCTTTACCTTTTCATAAGCAAAGAGCTTTTTGTGCCACTCTGTTTCGTGTAGTAAATAGCGAACCACAATCTCATACATGACCTTTTCTTACAATGCTTTTCCTGAGGACAAAATACCACAGTGAAAATGAAGTGTTGACTTTTCAAGCTCAAAACTGGCTGTATTTAAAATTCACAGCAGCAATGAAAGATGATGCAAAATGAAATATTTTCACTTGGCTATAAAATTAAATTTTTGACATAGAACTGGCATCTTTCACTTTTCAGATTTTTGTCGACATCTCACCAGTATATATTTGTAAATAAAATTATTCTAGAGAAAATCATACTGTATATGTATTCATTCATTCATTCATTTATACATCATCCATCAGGGAACCTGAAGACTTTAGGCACAAAACAGGGTACACCCTGGACAGGGTGCCAATCCATTGCAGGGCATACCATAGATCTTATTGTCCCAAATTTGTTCCAGTTTGTCCATTATGAGCAAACCAGAGGCAATCGTGGCAAAAGAATAAAGCTCTTTATTCTTATGCCACAGACAACACAAGGAAGAACCTTTAAGAGCAACCAGAGTCAAAACTGAACCCATCCTCATTTGAGTGATATCAGATAATACAGTATGACGGTGAACAAATCCCGTCTTTAACTGTGTGCTATAAAGCCAGAGATCACCTGTATAACAATAAATGTTTCAGCTGACATGAAGTCCACCTTGTTACAGTTAACAACTGGTTCCTGATGATGCAAAACTCTTCATAGCAGTTTCAGTCTTAAAACTATCAGGACAATTTTGCAGTCACATGAATGCAGTCCAAAACCATTTTCATCATTTCTAAATGGGAACATCTTTTGTTATTATGTGTGTCTTGAAACAAATTATATGGGTCCATGTTCAGCAGCAGTTAGTGATATCCATGTGTTGAGAAATCCAACTAGAAGAAGGCCAGCATGATAAAGCAGGCAGGTCCAAGTAAAACCATGTATATACTGACAGAGTTATGATCATAGTTAGGTATATTCACAGTCAGATAAAGGATAAGATCAATATATTTTATGCAGAATAAAAGCAATGATTTGAGACATGGGGGATCCCTGGGAAGTAAGGTAACCAGTCACTTGACTGTCAACAAACTTGAGTGAGTTCATGAGTGTGGAAAAAGTTTATGGGGCTTTTAAAGAAACAACTGTGCCCCATACTGTAGACTTCATTAATACGAGGTACCAACAAATAGTTTGCACCTTTGGATCAAAGTAGGTGTGGCAGAATATAGAAAACAACTAATTTACTTTTTCACCATGGCACTAAGACCATTCAGTGCTTTACAGGGCAATATATGTATTTAAAAATGAATGCCAAATTTTACTGGAAGCCAATTCAGTCTGAATAAGACAGCAGTGAAGTACTCATATCTTCTGGTCAGGGACTCCTGTTCCTGCATTCTAGACAAACTAGACCTTTCTTTATAGGTACCTGGTGTAGATCCAGGCATAATAATAATCCAACCTAGAGGTAACAAAGTACCTTTTTTGCATCATGTAGTGAGATTATATTTCTTAGCAATATTTCTGAGATGAAAGAAGGCTATCTTATTAATATTATCTACATGAACTTCAAATGAAAGACTGGAATCAATAATCACACCAAGATTTTTTTTTTTACTGCTGCACATGATGAAACTGAAAGGCCATCCAGAGTAACTGTGCACAAACTGTGATCAAAGAGGCTTACATCTAGCTGCATGTACTTCTAGTACCAGCAATACTTCTGTTTTGTCAGAATTAAATAGAAGGAAGTTAATAAGCATCTGATATGTCTCCAGTGTCTTTCGGATATTCCTCAACTTTAATAAGCTGGTGTCTCAGATCTGGCTTCGTCCAAACATACAATTGTGTTGTCAGCATAACAGTGGAAATGTGTACCATGTTTATCACAATATTATGCAGAGGACGCATGTATAGAGAAAAAGAACAGTGGGCCTAGAATGGAACCTTGCAGAGAGCAGTGCATGAGAAACCACCATTTACATCTACATACTGATAGCTCTCAGTAAAATAAGACCTGAAAAAGTAAAGGGGATGTCTCCTCAACTCCTCTAACATTTTCTAATCTATTAAGGAGACTAGTATGGACATGGAGCAAGAGAAGAAGGTGGCCTGTTCTGAGGAGTCACATTTTCTTATACAGTACATTATGTAAATGGCTGGTTGCATGTGTCGTTCACCTGTGGAAGACAGTGGAAGAGTTTATGGAAACCCTGGGTCCTGTCACTCATGTATGATCTATCTAAAAATTATTGCTCACACGTACTCTCCTTCATGCTAACAGAATCCTTATTCTTTATATTTATATGTGTGTGTGTTAATACATAATTTCCTTTGTTTTTCTACCTGTTTTTCTGTCTCCTTCTCTGAAAAGATTTTCATACAGGGATGGTAAGGTCAGCTTATCTTCAAGCTAAATGCCAACGTAATTATCAGAGTCTGGAGACAGTTGGATGAGATGATGTCCTGCAGCACAACACCATATTTAATTAATGAATGTCACCCCCTCGAGGTGTGTGTGTGTGTGTGTGTATGTGTGTGTGTGTGTCTGTGTGTGAAAGAAATACAGAGAGAGAAAGAGAGAGAGAGAGAGAGAGAGATACACTTATACAAGCCCTTACAAGCCAAATGAGCTTGATAGCTGTAATTTACGCATCAGAGCTGAAATATAATTATCTGTGAGGTAGGCATTCAATATTTCAGCTTCTGCAAACAATAAGATTTGAACATCTTCAGTTTACATCCCCAGGGTTAGATATTCGGCATGAGCTGAATTTAATATCACAATAACGATTTATTAAAGTAATGTTTAGTAAAATTACAACACTACTACTACTACGCTAATCATTCTCATTAGCTTTATCAGTAGCAATTGCTGGGATTCAAGCACGGCTCCATGAGCTGTTTGGGTTTGCTGTGGTACTGCAAAAGATTCTGGAAGGTTCCAGAATGAATATATAATATTTGATGTTAGTGGTAACGTGCTTTCTCTTAAGACATGTGACACCAGCTAATAGCAGATTTTTATGCTAAGTCACAAGAATCGAGCGGCAGCTCAGTTGTGTGTATCTCTAGTAGCCGTTCAAAACTTGTTTGCACCAGTGGAAAGCCAAGCAAAGTGAGTGTCTGAATTTTATCAATATTTTATTGTGTTTTTTTTTTTTTGCAAGATTTAGTGATGACGTTGCACCATGGGTCCCAAGAAAGTTAGCAAGGACAGTAGCAAGAAGAAAACAGAACCACTTTCTGTTTCGTTTTTAAGGCAGCCAGTACCAAGAGGAATCATAAATCAGGTTTAATGTCTATTTATTTCATATTTCACTTCATTTACATGTCTTTTCTAAAAGTTTTTACATATATGGGACATATTAGCACGGTAGCTTAGTGGTTCACATTGCACCTCCAAGTATCCAGGTTTGATTCACAGCCAGATTAGATTCCTGCCTCTCTGTGCATAGAGTTTGAATGTTCTCCACTTGCTTAGTGGGTTTCCTCTGGGTACTCAGTTTTTTTCCCACAGTTTTTTCCCCACAGTCCAAAGACATTACACTCCTGCGTTCCCTGACCTTTTCCTCAATTCCTGTGGCTCTGTGCTGAAGCCACATTTTCCTTTTGTTTCCTTCAGTAAAACGGAATTCGCTTGTTTCACAGGCATTTTAACTACCTTGAATGTAACTACAAATGGCCAAAAATTGCTAAACAAGTGTATCTGTGATGTTTGGGGAATAAAACATAAATGGATCTTATTGATTATGATTTGCTCTAAATTTACTATGACATTTGTCATGATAGTGTTATCTCTCTCTCTCTCTGTGTGTGTGTGAGTGTGTGAGTGTGTGTGTGTGCCACAGGAAAATATGGAGTGTTGATGATGATGACTCAGCCTGGATATTTTTAGAACACTTAAAAATTTAAAATCAGCAACTCAACACACATCTCTCTCTCTCTCTCTCTCTCTCTCTCTCTCTCTCTCTCTCTCTCTCTCCCCTATCTGTCTCTCTACTTGTCTGTTTTTAGGTCTTCTTCACTCTGTCTTGTTCTCCATGTTGCTCCCTTTCTTTTTCTCTCTTTGTCCATCTTTATGTCTTTTTAACCTTACCTTCTTGTCTTGGTTTTTCTGTCCACCTTACCATATCTCTCTCTCCATGTGTCCTTCTTCCTTTTTGTTCTTCTGCCTTTTCTCATCTTTGTTAGTGTCTGATCCACGGTCTATCACCATTGCATTCTCTTCCTTTCTTTTTCTTTCTGTCTGACAATGTTTCTCCAATCCAATTGAAATCATTTTCGTTAGAGATACCAACTTTTATTGTTTACATGGATGCTGATGTGATAAGATGTGTGTTTCCATGCTGAAATCATTTATGCACATTGTCCAAAAAAAAAAAAAAAATTGGCATTTCAGAATGGTCAATTAGTCATTTTTTCTTTATAAAGAAAACAACTAATGAGATTTACATAAATTAATTAATCTGCATGATTTTGGACTGTGGGAGGAAACCGGAGTACCCAGATGAAACCCCACCAAGCACAGGGAGAACATGCAAACTCCATGCACACAGACCAGAGGCGGGAATCGAACCCGGACGGTGCAAGGCGACAGCGCTAACCACTACGCCACTATGCCACCAGATCAAATATGTACGTACATTACAGTAGCTGATATTTACCTATTGAATGGATTCAAAGGTGTACACACAGTCTTGTTTCTATCATTCAGATCAGGCCAGATCTGAGCAGTTTCTACATGCAGCATTTTATACAGATTTTTACATTATTAGTGGAATATTATAGTTCCTGTGAACAAACCTGCTGTTTCTCTGCCTTTGCATCTTTCTCTCCTCAATTCTTATTTGTGTCTGAGTCTCTCTCTCTCTCTCTCTCTCTTTCTCTCTCTCTCTCTCTCTCTCTTCCTCTCTCTCTCTCTCCCCCTGTGTGATGATGTCGATACCGTTATCAGGAATAACCTTTTCTGGGCCGTCCAGGTTCTTTGTAAGTGCTGCCCTTTATATTGTTAAACAGTTCATTTTATTAAAATTGGATTCTAAAGAAAATGTGGCTTGGGAGAAAGACAACACCTTAAACTTTCCTTCTGTTAACTTACATCGTTCCAGGTCTCCCTTCTGTTTTTTATGAGGAAGTTCCCCCCCCCTCCCCTCCGCACCCCCACACCCCAGCACCTCCTAGGCATTTTTAAATAAGTCTTTTGTCTTTTGTTATTAAGGGTCAAACATTGACTTTATGTCTACACCATTCATACTGTTGTATATTTCACCATCATCAGATCTCTCTCTCTCTCTCTCTCTCTCTCACACACACACACACACACACACACACACACACACAGTAACAGGCCCACCATCAAAGGTTATTAATAGAAGATTTGCAAGTTAAATAGGCAGCATGAATTATTAAAAGTTTCCTCTGGCACAGCAGGCGAGTGTTACGTCTGCTCATGATAGTGGTAGTGTGTTATTTTCATCATGTTGGTGTGAGGAACAGCAAAGATGCCCAGAAGCCACAATTTGGGTCGAGACACAGCATGCCCGGTTTGTGAATAAACAACAAACTTAAACCAGAGTTAAATCATCAAGCAATGATTGAAAAAAAAAAAATACACTTAATAGTTAATTAATTGTTGTTTTTAAATTTCATGTAAGCTAAATAATGAACGCTGGCATTAATTAATAGCAATAGTAATATGATTCATAAAAATAACACACCACTGACTATAGAGTAAAGGGTTATATTTATTGGCACCCCTTATGAAAATGAGAGAAATAAAAGAATAATAATTTCAATTTTACCAATATATATGTTGCCATATATGTGTGTGTGTGTGCGTGTGTGTGTGTGTATAGAGTCAGCCAAAAAAATTTATACACACTATAGGAAAAGAAAAATAGCCTGTGTATATTATATTAATATAGTATTAATTATATTATCACATTATTATTATCATATAAATATAATGATATATAATCTAAATAATATCATATAAAATATTATGTATAAAAATACATTTAGTATTAAAATATTTATACATGTTTTAAATTTCCTGAAATGCATATACATTTTTGACTGACTCTCTGTGTTATATATAAAAATTCTTATCTTGTTTTAATTTGTACAAGTAGATGAAGGTAATTGAATTAAACAAAAAAAAATCTTTAAAAAAATGTTTGTATAAGAAATCATAAAAAATGCATATTTTAACTAAAGAAAAAGTTATTACAGTACACCACCATATTTATTTGTACTAAAAATGGTTAAAATTACCTACATGGCAATTTTACAATTTAACAGTAGTCGTACCATCACTAATGCTATCATGTGACCATCAGTATATTTCATGAAGGCGTATATTTTCCATGTTGAAGGGTGTATACATTACTTTGGCCCCTAGGTACTATACATTTAACATCTGAAGCTCTTTGTCCAATCCTTTATGTAGGTAAAGATTTGGAGCACATTTATATTCTTGGGAGTTAAATCCAGAGACTGAGATGGCTGCTGAAAAGCATTGAATGTGCTCCTAATTTTTGTGTTATTGTTGATCTTTGGTTTCAGATTTTTATCATTTAGAACGAAATATGGCCAAATTTTGCTATTGCTGAAACCTGGCAGAAGAAAACCAGTTTTGGGAATAAGTATTTTGGAACATATTAAAATTCATCAGACTTGTCCAAGAACTTTTGTATACAGACCCTTCACCATATTTTACTCTGTCTTGTGGTCTAAGATACATCATGTCTTGGCTAAGGACTGGAAATACCAATTAGCTCAGCATTCCAGGGATAACAGTCCCATAACAATCTGTTGAAAGCAAACCAGATAGAATAACAGCACAAGGCAGAGAAAGCTCAAATACAGGGTCCTTAAATACTCCTAAATAGGACACGCCTGAATCTAATGATCACCCAGACAGGAGCAGGAAATGAAGCATGACCTGAAACACAGGGATGCAGGCAAAAGATGGCAGTGCCATATTAACAGTCCTACAAAGCCCAAAACGAAAAGCGCGGAATAAGGGTCGAAAGAAACTGTGTCAGTGATATTTTAAAGCGACCCCAATAGCAATATTGTGCATTCTGAACTTCCATGATGTCTCATGTGAAGAGACTTTTGGCTTTAAAAAGGCACATTGCTGGAATTTAGGTCAGTATGATGCAATATAACATCAAACACAGACAAAATAGGTAAGAGACATCCCAAAAGCTGGGTGGTGCCCAGACCTACAGTGTGTATGTGTGCGTGCTTTAGACATGAATGTTACAAAACCAATAACATACTTTATAATGGTAAATTGGAAGCGTGGAAGTGTTATTATATAATATTAATAATTAGCTACCAGCCTCCTATTGGCTGTTCACTGCTTTAGTATTATATACAGTTGACTGTAAAGTCAATAAAGCTGATGTGATTGCAAAGTATAACCTTTGGCTATCTGTACTTTATTAGGAAAGAAGTTACATATACATATTCTAGAGAATATGTTTACCCAAAGAATATTATAATATAGTAGAATAAGACTGAGCAAATATGTAGCTTGTTCTGGGATTTGAACTAACAACCATCCACTCAGTAGCCCAGTGACATAATAATTAATCTCCCACTGGTCCTAATACAGTTTACAGTACTAATATTTTATCGAATGTCTACGAAATGGATCAGGGAATTTTCTGTACCTTCATTCTTATTGAAAATGCAATCATGAATAATCTAATCATCGACACATACATATTTTTTCACGTGTGTTACAGTATGTAAATGCCCTTGTGTGTATCATCTTTCTCACACCCCCTTTACTTTGTATATTTACCTTTGGAGTTGCTGCATCTCACCTCACTGCTCCAAATGCGCATGTGGCAAATAGTGTTTGATCTTTAATATTGAATATATAGATTTGTAAAGGACCCTAGGGCATCCTACTGATCCCACTCTGACACTTCTCAACACCAAAACTGCACAGAGCTTCTTAATTAATTTTTTTTGTTTTGTTTTTTTTTAGAAACATTACTCACTCACTCATGTATGTATGTATGTATGTATGTATGTATATAGGTTTGCAGGGGCGCCTGGAGAGACTTAGGGCATGACATGGGCTACACCCTGGACGGGAGTGCCTATCCATCACAGGACACACATACAGTACACACACACTATTTACAGTATGTATGTCTTTGGACTGTGGGAGTACACAGAGGAAACCCAGCAAGCAGGAGGAAAACATGCAAACTCCATTTACACAGACACCGAAATTGGGAATCGAACCCGGACCCTGGAGGTGCAAATTGAAAGTACTATCACCTCACAACTGTGCTGCCTAGACATATTAGTCAATATTCAAATGTTATTTACGGCGCTTTTTTTCTCTCTCTCCTACACATAGTGCATTATTATTATTATTATTATTATGATTATTGTCTTTAAACTTGAGAGTAACAGGTTTATACCTGTACAAATACTACTACTACTACTACTAATAATAATATTAATAATATAATGGAGGTGGCAGCATGTTGGCTAGGTGGGTAGCACTGTCGCCTTGTGCCTGCAGGGTTTGGGGTTAGAAACTCACCCATAGTCACGTGTGCTTGGTTCTTCCCGACGGGTTTCCTCTCAAAGCTCGGGTTATCTCTTCAGCCCTAGGATATGCAGTGTAAGCTGATTGGTGTTTCCAGTTGATCCATAAGTGTGTGACTGTGTGTGTGTGTGTGTGTGTGTGTGTGTGTGTGTGTGTGTGTGCTTGTACCGTGTGATGGGTTGGCACCCTGTCGAGGGTGTGCCCCGCCTTATTCCCTGACTTACCCTGAGATAGGCTCAGGGCCTTGCTGCAACCATACACGTATTGGATGGATGGATGGATGGATGGATGGATGGATGGATGGATAGGTCTGTGCTTTCCATTGCTGAATGTAAAATAAACACTGCATTTTAGATTGCATGGTTATCTGTACTGAGAATAATGGTTCTGTGCTGTGCCCCATATTGTTAAAGCATACTGTATGTTCACCAACATTGGGGAACTGACTCTTTTATACTCTGTATGTATTGCATTTCCAGATTAGAGTCAGCTTATTATCATCTACTGGTCCACTGTAGGCTGTTTAACTGTAGCTGTATAATGATTGTGTGTTTGTTGAAATCATAGCATATTATAGCTGTTTGCATATTCTTAGCAAAAAAAAAAAAAGTCATAATTTCCATAACTTCTATTATTCCCAATTATGGCTCCCCCTTGTGGTGGACCTCTGTTAAAACGAAATAGAATGGCCAGTAAACCAGGAGCTGGCTAATATAGTCAGGAAATCTGGGTCAGAATGATGCAATGTAGCATCAAAGACTAAGGACACACCTTAGAAACAGACTGAGAGTCTGGTCTGGCTGTGTGCCCACGTGTGTACTTCACTGACTATGTGTGCACGCGTGTGTTTCATGGTGTCTATGTGAGCATGCTTGTATACATCAGGATTTGAATTTTAATCCGACACTTCGCTACGGTAGCTCCGTACACGTATGCATACTTTCTAGAAAGCACTATGTCTGGCATGTCAGGATCGTTTAACTAGACCTGGCAGTGCTTTTATTCAAAGCTGAGGGGGCTTTATTTAATATTTGATGAAATGCATTACCTCAGTTTCAGTCCCTAGAGTGAGACACACAGCCATTTAACTGCTCTTTCTATTCAGGGATCTCGGCTTCCTCTCTCTCTCTCTCTCTCTCTCTCTCTCTGTTTAAAGCAGTACATTCATGGCTCTTCCTTGGATGCCTCACAATTAATGAAGCTAAAAAATGACATTTAATATGAACATGAAATAAAAAAAAATTAATAAAAAAATTAATAAGTTTTTGAAAAAAACTTTGTGGGATTTGTTCCAGTTTGGTTTCCTAAATAAAATCAAACATTTGAACTGTTCAGAACTGTTCGATGTTAGTCTGTAGAGACTAAATTATCACACACTGCCATTTAAATGGTTTTTTTAATACCCAAATCAACAGTCTCGGAATGGGAAAAAAAAGAAAGCTACAGTATAAATAGGACTGAACCTGTGCAGTGTCTTTTGCAAGTTGAGGAAGTTCACGCCGGACTTTATTCACCCTGCCCAATAGCGTTGTTTTGCGCTGCAGCAGTCTGTGCGACAGTGACAGTGAAGTAAAGAAATTGTCCGTCGTGACATTTCTCCCATCATCCAAAAAT
>JAQQZS010000013.1:13896135-13929134 GCA_030068045.1 Platyallabes tihoni | reverse complement strand
AACACCAGCTCCCTACACAAGAAAGCCCAACAGCGTCTCTTCTTTCTGAGAAGACTGAGGAAGGCCCAGCTTCCACCGATCCTGACCACCTTCTCAAGAGGAACTATTGAGAGCATCCTGAGTGGCTGCATCACTGTCCCGTTTGGGAATTGTGCCATCTCTGACCGCAAGACCCTACAGCAGATAGTGAGGACAGCAGAGAAGATCATTGGGGTCTCTCTCCACTCTATTGAATACATCACACCACACGCTGCATCTGCAAAGCCACCAGCATTGTGGCTGATCGGACACACCCCTCTCTCACACACTTCTGCCATCTGGAAAAAGGTACCGAAGCATTCGGGCACACAGGCAGACTGTGCAACAGCTTTTTTCCACAAGCCATCCGTCTTAACAAAAGGGGACTGGACTGATAAACACATACCATACACGCGCACACACAAACATCACTCAGCTTAACTCAACTACCTCAAAACATTGAGACTGGACTGACTAATCAACACAAGCGAAAACACACTGACCTACACTATCATACACACCAACCTCTAAATGCTCTTTTGCACATTAAGGAATACATTAAGGAATGTTTACAGTTTCTCCACTACCTTTCAACTCATCACCTCAACACCATACTGTGTTACGTTGTGTTTTTGTTCGCACCGTCACTTTGTTTGTACATTTGCACATGCACTTTTGTCTGAACAGTATATTTAAAAAAAAAAAAAAAAAAAAAAAAACCCTGTAGATAGTCTTCCCTAGATAGTTTTTGTTAATTTATGTTGTAATTTGTGTTAGGTCAGTCTTTCTTGTCTCTGCTAGCCAGCTAACTAGGCCTCTTAGCTAGTTTAGTTTTTTCTGGTAATTTATGTTGTAAATTTATGTTGCATGTAGCACCTTGGTCCTGGAGGAACGTTGTTTCGTTTCACTGTGTACTAACTGTATATGGTTGAAGTGACAAAGCCAACTTGAACTAGACAATTGAAATAATAAATAATTTTTGCTGCTAAACTGTTTCGCCTCAAGGACAAAGGGAGAATAGGAAGGGAACAAAAGAAAAGGTAAAAGATAAGAGAAAGGAATTAGATGAGGCAAAAAATAAATCAGGAAAGGCACAGGAATGAATGGAAATGGACTGGAAAAAATGAATGTGAAAGAGAATGAGTGTAAAGGCAAAGGAGTGAGGAGAAAAAAAAAAACTAAGGAAGGAAAAGAAAAAAAATGTAAAACACAATAAGACACAGTAAAGAGCAACTCGCAGCTCCCTTCAATTTATTTATTGATGTACCGAACATGAAAAAATACAAAGTATTTCAAACACAAAAAAAAAAGAAAGCAAAAGAACATGTACATCTTCTAGTAATACTGTTCGCTTTAAATACTGGAAAAAAAAAAAAAAAAAAACATATACCCCAAAAATTCAAAACTCAGCTGTGAATAAAGTTATACTGTACAACTTGAAATAAATAGATAATGCACACTACAGAACTGAGACTACAGATGGGACACGGAGGCTTTTCACACCACAGGTGGGACTCGGGCTCAGACTTTAACCGTGTTTAAAGACCCGCAGTTGAATGGCCTCTGCCTTTCTGAGCCTGCTCTTTGCCTCACTGGCTGGCTTTTACAGGAGAAAAAAAAAAATAATGGAAAATAAAAGAAAATGGAAAAATAAACCCCTACGTGGCATGAAAAGCTCTCCCTGTTCCTGAGCAGCACAAAGCCACAGTTCATCAATGAAAACATAACAAACCATAATAATAATCATAAGAAGAAGAAGAAACGACCAAAAGGAGAAAGAAGGAAAAGAAAATGTAATGCATAGCACACTGCCACACATCCGGGGAGCCTAAACTGCACTGGTTAAAGGCTCTTTCCTTCATTAAGTGGAGAATAAAACATGCCATTGTGTTTGCTACGGTCGTGGAAAAGCCTCGGCAAAAGTGAATATTGCTTAATCCATGAAGATTAAGTAATATACACTTTTATTTCTTGTTTTTAAAACGGGTTAGGATTATGCATCAAGTGTAACATGGATACGAAAGAAAAAAAAAAAACATTTGTTCAAAACTGTGGCTCGTCAATTTTTAACCACAAATATATTTAATGCTTAATATATAGATTAAAAGAAAAGGAAAGGGAAAAAAGGAAAAACTAAATCTATTGCCTAGAATTTGGCAGAAGCAAGACTATCTACAGACAAAAACCACCAACAAATCTGATACTGTAATAATGCATCAAACAAAGTGTCTCAACTAAACAACTCTCAGAGGCAAAACAAATCAGCTAAGAAAGAAAATTACCATACATATTTTAACAAAGAAAAATACTTATTTTGGGGGAAAAAAACAAAATACATATATTACTCAACATAAAGTACTTATTTACATTTAAGGTATTAACTCAGGAGATCTTCTCCCTTCGAACACTTCATTCTCAGTCGTGTTTAGTTTTTTTTTGTTCTGTTCTCAGGCATCGCCAGCCCATTCTCTCCTTCATTTAGAGCAGCTAAAACCTTTGTCAGTGTTTAGAAAGACAAAAGTGTTTAACAAGATATTAAATACAGCACTGAGGATACCCGAAAGCCACAACCGCTCCCACCCCCCCCCCCAACCCTCCGTTTTTTTTAAATTTATTTTTATATTATTAAAGAAGGAACCCATCGAGCGAGGAAGAACCGATTCACCCAAAAATCTTTTCACGCACCTACAGGTTCCCTCCGTCACCCCGCATGCACACGTGCGCGCCCGCGTGTAATAAAAGCTTTTACACGCGTTTCTTTTTCTTTTTTTTTTATTCCCTCTTCTTCTTTTAGGGCGGCCTGCGTCTCAAAAATATCTAATCCAAAACGCAAGCTGTGGAACGCAAAGACCTCGAAAAAGACAATCAGTCATCGATAAACCGCTCCAGAAATTTCTTAACTCTGCAAACTGTCTGGTAAAGTGTGAAAATCTCACAGGGTGTCGTATGAAGATAGGTTTCTCAAAGTCAAAATAGTTTGCTCCATGTCCAGTAAAAAGTTTCTCCAAATTTTTTTTTTTTTTTTATAAAAATAGACACTTGTGTTTTAAACCCACATCAAAGAGGTTCGTAGCTCTTTGGCAAGGTACCGCTTTAAGAATTTTTTTTGTCTTTTTTTGTTTTTTTTTTGTGTGTTCATTTTGCTCAATTTAAACAGTAACATTTACGCAGTCAATGAACTCGATGAGAAACTAAATGTGGAAGGATTAACGATTTTTTTTTCCTCTTCAATAGTAAACACGCTGAAAATGTCTCAAAAAAACAACAAAAAAAAAAGAAAAACTAAAGAACGAAGAGAAAACGATGAAAATGAAAAATTAACACTGGCACCATCGCCACTGAACACATGCTATTAATCTTTTTCTTTTTTAAAGACTAGAGAATTTGCACAAAAAAGGAAAAAAAAAAAACTAAACCAAAAACACAATACAGGTTTTTCCTTTATAACACTGATTTGCAAACATGTCTGAGAAAGTTTTAAATACGTTTCTTTTGCTTTGTTTTTTTTATTTTTTTTTTACTCGTTAAAGAATCTTTAAACGCTTAGCGTTAAGCTTTGTGCGTTTTGCTAGTTTTGAAAGAGACTTGCAGCACGCGGTCTCCAAGGCGATAGCCGTTCAGGCTGGCGATGGCCATGGCTGCCTCATCGTAGTTGGTCATGGTGACGAAGCCGAAGCCTTTGCACTTGTTCGTGTTGAAGTCGCGGATCACCTTCACGTTCGTCACAGCGCCGAACGGCCCGAACATCTGCCACAGGATGCTCTCGTCTGCATCCGGAGCCAGGTTGTAGACAAAGATGCACCAGCCCGTGCCCGCGTGGCCGGGGATGTTGATGCCCAGGCTGGTGACGCCATCGATGGCCATGGGTGAAAACCTACTGCGGAAGAAATTACAGCATGAACATTTTCAAAGGAACTCAATAATGAAGCAGATCAGGAAGTTTGTTCTAGGTAGCACACATACTTTAATACATGCTAATAAATACATTTTTTTTTTTTTAATGTTCAAGTTAGCACATACTTTTTAGTTAGACTTGATTAGATTCAATTGAACATTTCTATTCGTTTTCATTCAACAGCACTAAAGTTAACAGATTTTCTCCCTAATATAGCTAACGTTTTTCCATATTTTATTTCTTATTTTAACCTTAAGGTCATGAGCGGTCGTATAAGCATTTCATTGCATATCATACTGTGTATAACAAATTTAAATTTGAAGTTCTGTTTTAACATGACTTATATAAAGCGGTCATCTTTTATATTTGCTTCACTCGCCAGTCCTGCAGGTGGCGGTAGTGCAAAACCATCCATAAAAATCAAGAGACGACAATGTGTTAATCGGCGAGAATTTGCGGCAGATTAAAGCACTTTGTATTTTACATTTAGGAATTCGGCAGACGCTCTTATCCAGAGTGACGTACGAAAAGTGCTTTGAAGTTTCAGTCACTGGGTTAACGAGGTTACTAAGTGCCATCAGTCACACACAGTGGATTTATTCATTTTAAAATTTATTTTTTTCCTTTTTAAATGGGGTCCAAGTACTTGAACAAATACGTCCCGAGTCGTTAGTTAAAAGTATTTTCTGCAAAAGCCGTGTTATACGTGTCGATGTTTAGAGCATTTAACGTTTCCCTAACCCTAAGTTTGTATCTACATCGTCCTGAACGTAAAACTCCCTTATTGAGCGAATCAACAGATTTAACTTTGGGATGACGGTACATTTTGGTTCTGCGAGGCTGCTGAGGTACTCCACAATTTCTACCTCCTCCATTCATGCCACAGATCTACATACATCTCTACAGCTTTTTAAGCTGGGAGCGTGATAAAAGAAGTGCAACTTTTTATGAATAGTCAAAAAAAAAAAAAAAACAGGATTCTAGTGAAGAGAAAAAGTGAAGAGAATCCACTTGTATTTAGTCTGACAGAAATCTACAAAAAGAAAAAAAAATGTCTTTTTCCCCTTCATTTGTTCTGTGAAGCTTTTGCCAAAGGGAGAGGGGGGGAAAAATCTATAAATAACTAGTGGGAGGAGTGTGTAGCACCGTGTGTAGCACCGTGTGTGTGTGTGTGTGTGTATGCGCGCGCGAGTTGCAGTCTATAACAGCAGGGCATGAATTATTTCAGCAGGTTTCAGATTAGATCACACACTCGGCTGAGCTTCTCTCAGCAGCCACATCCTGACAGGTGTGTTCCTAACACTACAACACCCTCCCCAACACACACACACCATCTCTCTGAGCCGAGCATTTAGGACCAGTGTGAACTACATTTTGCTCCTGGAAAAAGTGATGCTCCTGTGTTTCAATTATATCCATGGCGCAGGTCTCGGAAACACGTTTATTTTATTTTTTTTCTCCCTAGTTTTATTCCACTGGACAGTGAGGTACAGTAACGTGTTCATGATCCCACACACTTGTGCGGCTGCGTTGCCAAGTCGAGCCGGACTCTGACCAAGTACCCTCGTACCCAAGAGTGCCAAGAGAGACATATCGATGGAGCTGAATATAGTGCAGACTGGTAATGAGTTGGAGCAAAAAAACGAGGGCAATATTTGTATTGCAATCTGCTGAACGAAGGGGTTTTTCAGCACACGGTCACCATTAAACACGTTTTTATTTATTCCCCTGCAATAAGGTTTCCAATGTCGCTGAGGCAGTTGCTCCGTTTCTAACTCCATGACCCAAATTTAATCTGCCGGTTAACACAAAGCCTAAAAATGGCTTCCGCTTCGGTCACTACAGACTCGACGGTATGAAGTTTATTCATTCATTGATCTACAGGTCGCTCCCAGAAACATGCAAAAGACCTGAGACACACACCGAGGTCAGGCTTCAACGTGTCAGGATGAATTGTTGCATTTTCGTCTCAGGTTAAATTTTTTTTTATTATTAGTTATTTATTTATTTTGAAAAGAAAAATTTGCAAGTTTGTTCTGTTTGTCCACCAAGCTGAAAAGTATTGGCACCCACTAGGGTGTTCCATGGAAACGTTGCCCTTACGATGTGGGAATAAATTTAAAAAAATAATAAATAAATAATCGGGACTCACCAGGGACCAGCTGATATTTGTATTGCGATTCTATTAGTATCACGAATTTACAGATATCCCGATTTTTTCCCCCCTCTTCTGCTACATTTATAAACAAACTTGCCCCATTATTTGTTCTGACTACAAACACTGTGCTGCCTGGCAATTTGTGAATAGTTTAAAGCTTAAAACTTGCATACAACATATTCCAACCAAATAAATTTAACCTTATGACATGATAATCACTGAATTACTTTTTTCCTCCATCTATACCACTGACACTAAGAAACACATGTTAATCGATAACACTACCAGCAGCTCTAGATTTGTTACGGTACCACACTTTGCAGCCTTTGTTGTAAATTGAGCAGCATGTTGCTTAGCTTTCAGACAAATTTCACAAAATAAAAATCTACTGAACTTGCCACATACTTACCTCTTCACTCCATAGGCCATGTTCAGCAGGTTGTCCAGCCTGAAAAGAAATGATGACTATTAGGAGTAGCTTAACTGTTTTTGCTATTAGTGACACTCAGGGATGACTCACTTTGTCTGACTTAAGAACAAAACAGACTTATGAACGCGCTGCCGATACGGATCTCGTTCGTAAGTCGGGGACTACACGTCATGTAGCCAATGTCTTCAATTTGATCAATTTGATTCATACACATTGTCATTTCATACAAACATACAGTATGATGATACCTAGGTACTCGGTCGATATATATTGCTAATCTGTTAGTATCACGACTCTATAAATTCAATACAATTTTCATATACACAAAAACTAAGCAAATCATTTGCACAAGATACTGCACCACCTGCCAATGTGTAAAAAAACTGTTTTAAAGAAAATGCCATGTTAATTCAATTTTGATTGCATAGCACTTCCAACATTGTCGCTAGCAGCTTTACACAATCAAAATAATTATTCAAATTTGTATGAAATAAGAATGTGTATGAATCAAAATGATAAGATATCGGCTATATTACATGTAGTCCCCGACTTACGAACGAGATCCGTTCCCGGAGTGCGTTCGTAAGTCTGATTTGTTCTCAAGTCAGACAAAGCAAGTCTTGTACGCCTTCGACACGAATATACAACGTAAATCGTACCAATCCACTTGACTAAATCTCTGTCCACTTTCACCACACTGTAAAAAAAAAAAACTTTAACTGTATCTAAGGAAATGAATCTCAAAGTGAAATTTAAATGTTGTCCAAGTGCCTCACTGACACACTGGAAATATTGTAAATAATTCTTACTATTGGTATCTGGTGCACTGTAGTGTTTTTTTTTTTTTTTTTGTCTTTTTTTATGCAATACTTGTGACTGAACCGGAAGTAGAACTGTGGTCTGTTCGGATCTGTGGAAATTCGCAACTCGACTGTTCGTAAGTTGGGGACTATCTGTATTTTAAAAATATATATATATATTTTTATTTTTCTTGTGTCAGAAATTTTCTCCTGGCCAATCAATCAGAGATAAGAGTTTTATATAAACGTGTATAATCCCTGAACATCTGACTTGTACTGCAACGTTTAAAATTAGCGACACAATCCGCATGCATTATGATTTAATAATTATCTGTAATTATATGCAGCACAGACACAGTGACAGCCGAGTCTGGCACACTATTATACGTGTTACATTAATTATACCTGACCCTGTCCTTCAGCCTGAGTCACTTTTAAAATAAGGAGAGAGAACGAAGTGGGGGGGGGTAAGAAGCTAAACAACTTTCTCGCTAAACTTTTAACACATCGTCGTCTTTGTAATTATACTGAAAGCTGATCAAACATCATCCAACAGCTCAACCTAAACCCTTTCCTTCGGAGACGTTACCTGAATCTCTGAGCCTGCTGGGCGAGCGGTCCCGGGTATCTCCTGTTCGGAGACTGGTAGAGCTGCGAGAGCAGAGCCTGGCTGGTTTTCTGACTCGGGTTGTTGGCGAACTTCACCGTGATGGGCTCAGTGGCTCCGGGAGGCTTCTGCCCGTTCAGCCCCTTAATGGCCTCCTCAGCCTCCACGCGCCGGTCGAAGCGGATAAAACCCACACCTCGAGACACGCCTGAAGAATTTAATAGAAATTTGTAAAAATAAATAAATAAATAAATAAATGCACGGCCAAGCTTTCTCCGATTGGTCGTCCCTTTTTTCAGTTCCTTACTTAAATCATTACTCCCACATCTACCGTTATCCATCTTTCTTTTTAGCCGACAATCCTGTGAACAAGAAGATCTTAGCAAGAACAGAAAGAGAGCTTAATTAGAAACTACTAGATTAAATTACCAACCAACAAGACTGACTGAACGAATAACCTTCACAAAATATTTTCCGGCGAAAAAGTAGTGGCGCTTCTAGCACCTTCCCTTCACTGTCTTCCTTCTCTGCTTTTTAACATACTGTAGTTTCCCCCATCCTTAACATTTTATTCTCTTCAGTTGTATTAAAAAGCTTTTTAAAATGGACAGGGCTGTAGCTTAAAAAAAAAAAGTGAAGAGACACACACTCCGTCTCTCAACACAAAAAAAAAGAAAAAAAAAAACGTGAGCCAGTTAGACGAGAGAGAGAGAGAGAGAGAGAGAGAGAGAGCGACACTAGGCATTTTGGAAATGGAGATCAGTCTGACTGTAAATTCATTTTAAAGCTTGCTGTGAAACAGGCATTAAAGCTGCACCTCAGGGGAAGATGATGGGGAGAGAGAGAGAGAGGGAGAGAGAGAGAGAGAGAGAGAGAGAGAAGGTGGGTTTCATTAACCACTCTGCCTTTCTCTGCTCCAAAACCCATGTCACATTTTATCTGTCCATGCACATTTATGACCGAGGCAGCCATTTCTGGAAATTAAGCAGCAGCAGCACCTGTAATGTCCTCCAGCAGCAGGTCTGGATTTGTTCCAGTGTGGACATTAACAGAACGATAGGGCTTTCACATAACTGGGTGTTCTTTTGTTTTTGATGTGAAAATGATCAGGTGTAACTGGCTGACCTGTCACCTGGTCGACGAGGATTCGGGAGGTGATGATGCGTCCGTACTGGGAGAAAAGCTGCTCCAGCTCCTTTTGCGTCATGGTCTTGGGCAACCCGCTCACGTACAGGTTAGCGTCTCTGATGGACGCCGAACTCGGACGGGCGTAGGACACCTGGAAGGAACGAGCACACCTTAGCAGTTTTACGCTTTATAAACGTAAAAAAAAAAAAAAAATCTTGGTTAATGCTCGTATTGTATCTCATAGCTAAAAGAATTACTGACTTCAACTTCAGATAAAACAAACTTTATTTGACCTTGGTGATAAATACCACAGCCTGGAGGAGAGTGAGTGAGTTTAGTGAGAGATGAAGAGAGACTGCCTTAAAGCAAAAGCATGAGATGGGTTTCTAACAGAAACAAGACGATCGCTGCGAAAAGTTATTTAAAAATCTAGAACTGTAAACAAAACTGAAAGTTTATTAAACACCCAGCTGTGAGTGGGCACGTCCCAAACCACACCATCAGCTGTTGACTGTGGATGCATCCTAAACCACACTCCCTATTCACTACAGTTTAAAGCAGCTGTAGTGACATTTCACACTTCTATGATAATAAAAAGACAGAAATTAATTCACCACAGTAGTCATGTCCCTTGTCACTCAATTTTTTTCAACATTTTATATATACACGTTTTATAGTTCACGGTTTTTTAGTTGAAAACCGCGCGTGTCCACGTGCTCGCAGCCGCTCAACCCTGCACGCTCACTGAGGCGGTAACACATCGCCATGCTTTTATAATCCTACAGGTGGCGCACTGAACTATTTACACATTTTCATCCCGTGTGGTAGGAGTGAAATATTTGACGAGTTTGTTTAGAAATAATTATGTTGGATGATGGAGATACGCGCTGCTCAGTAACAATGAGGCATTTCTGCAAAATTTAATTTAAAGTTAAATGTTAAACTCCTGTGTGTGAAGTCAGTTTGTATTGTTTAAATGCTGCGCTTGGTTTTTAAGTGAGAACTTGTTCTAAGAAACACGATGCATTTAATCAACTTAAATTTTTTTTTAAAGATTTAAAATTGTAACAAAAAACAGAAAAAAAAAAATTTAATAACGGAGCTGAGGTGATCTCGTTACATTGTGACGCCAGGATTTTAATTCTCAACTTTTTACAGAAAAAAAAAAAAGCGTTAAAATAAAGGAAAGAAATATGCTCCGAGAAGTAACTCCATGAACCACGACTATGCCATTCTTGACAGTCTAGACATTCTTACTAAAGTGACGTCTGAGATAACGCATCCTCTAAACGGTTAAACGTCCTCTAAACGGTTATTTCCAGGGTTTATTGCCCCACCCCCACCCCATACGCCCGACCCCCGACTCAGAGAGAGAGCGCAAGAGCTTCAGATGGAGCTTGATGACTTTGCTGTGTGAAACAGATTTTATTCTTCATAATGTTGGAAAATTCACGAGCGCGAGGCTTTGACAGGCCCACAATAGCGCGTTCTCACTCCTCTGAGCCTCTAAGCTAACGACACAATCGCACTCATCCACCACTGTCTATCGAGTGAAGAAGAGGGGAAAAAAAAGCTTACGGAACAGATGGAGATAATTATAAAAATAAATAAATTAATTAAAAAACGAACGAGACTGCGACACCTCTCAGAACGCGGACCGGATCCCTCGGCTCACGCACGGGCACCGACAACACCCGAGCATATGCGAGCTGCTTTTTGGCGAAAACGACTTGCAGGCATGCTGCACATCTCGATGAGTTCAGTTAAAATGACGCCTGACTGCTTGCTCTGTAGCGTATGGCATCTTTTATTAGATTATGGTTAATACCAGTTTCTGCATGGTTTCCTCCATAAGCTTAAACCAGCAGTTCTCAACCATTTAAAAAAAGGAATAAATTAAAAGGCTGATTGGTTAAAAATCAGGGCCTGTATTCAAAAAGCTTCTTCGAATTCTCTCAGAGAGCTCCTATCTTAGCCTACAAAGTCCTAGCTGGGAGTCCTAGACTAAAAGTGATTTAGAAAACTTCAGAGCAACTCTGAGTAAGGAAAGTACGAGTGATTCCTGTCGAGTTTTCTGGAATGATGCGACAGTCGACCTTATCTGATCGATCAGTCAACGTAGTTTAAACCGGGTATAGAAACAGTGTGTCTCTCTCACTTCTACTGGACTCAGGAGTACATCAGCATTTGTTCCCATTGCAATAAATACTTCTATGGCTAGCAATTTGATAAGTAACTAAACTAGTAAACCTCTAGCGCATGTACAGTCGAATAAATACATATATACAGGCAAGTCATAGCGTCAGGTTCCAGGAGCATGTTCGTAAGTCAGACAAAGCGAGTGATGCACCTTTGACACGGATATATATGAAGCCAATTTGACTAAATCCCTGTTGCCTTTCCCCACACAAACCATAACCATGCCTAAGGAAATTAATCTCACAGTGTAGTGTTGACTCTGCGTCTTTAAACCATTTTTCTATTTTCTACCGAAATAAGGATTATTCACCATCAGGACAGCTTTACAGGGCAGCCGTTTTCTATCATGCTCCCAGACTGATTCGGTAAAACCCGGCGAGGCCGACTCATTTCTTCCGCACACAGATTCACAATCAATAAACCGGACTTTAGATATTTTATACATTCAATTACACTCTAAAAATTTGGTGCACTACAGTGTCTATTTTTTGTACAATTCACATGAGCTACATCCATGATTGAACAGGAAGTAGAACCGCAGTCTTATGTGGAAATTCATAACATAAATGTACTTAAGTCCGGGACTACCGGTACAGAATTAACGTCTCAGTTTGAAAACGGTATTGCATTAAACCATGAATAGGTTTTTTTTTTTTATTTTTTTTTTAAGTAGTTTAAATCCGTTGATTCGTTTGACATCACTATTTAGGCCACACAACTACAAATCGCTAACTCGACGCACATCCTAAACCTCACTATTTATATCACATGTGTATATAGGGTACAACACACTACTGTCCTGATTTAACACGGACCCCACACACGCGCGCACACATTCTGCATTGCGGTGCTGAACTCGTTCGTCCGTGATAAAGAGCGAGTAGTGAACGTGGATAATTATCACTAACGCTCGAACACAAAAACTGTTTTGGAAAAACTTGGCAACATCTTATGTAGAACTGTAAAACGGCTCCGGTTCTAACAAAAAACACTCTTATTCTCGTGTGTGTGTGGGCGCGCCTTCTCAGCAGCTCTGCCTGGGTGACGGCGCACGCTGCTTATCTGCCTAAATTTAATTAGAACACTGGCAGCCGTGAGGCGCTGGCTCGGCTCCGTAATCTCAGCCACGTCAATATTAAAAAAAAATAAATAAATAAAAAATGTCTGCTTTTAATTAAAGCTCAGAACGGAGCCTTAAACGCGATCGATAAACGCCATCGAACTCGCCTGCGCTTTTCTCGGCTTTACGTCCTCTAGACGGTGGATGAAGAGAATGCGCCGCTGTAAACTCCGCTTTCGCTCGTCATCATCCTCCTCCTCCTGACCTCTGACCTTATTTGTTTCATCTTATCCCACATCATCTCGCTTTCTTAACTGTGTTTTCTCCGGGTAACGCTCGCAGATTAATCGCATACCAAACATCAGCACTTCTAAAAAGAACAGCAAGGCTGGAGTTCTTTTCCCCTCCTCTGTCGAGTGTTTTAAAATAAATACATTTAAAAAAAATTTAACAAGTACAGCCTGCTGCTGTTCCTGCGTTCTCTCATTTAAAAAAAAAATCTAAAAGTTGTGATTTGAAAGTGTCTTACTGCTTACGTGCCAACCTGAAAAAAATAGTTCTTCAATACAGTACTTGAACATGTCTGTTAACTAACAGAGAGAAGGCAGTGTGCGAGTGTGTGTTGTATATAAACAGGGTGTTACAGCATACACCAGGTGCTGAGAAGGAAAAGAAGCTGACGCTCCTCTGTTCTTCCACGTTCACAGGACTCGTTTCTCTCCGCATGTTCCTCTTACCTTAATGGTTTTGGTTTGTAGTCGCAGTCCGTTCAGGGTGTTGATCGCTTTTTCTGCGTCCTTGGGATCCACGTAGTTGACGAAGCCGTATCCGAGACTCTGGCCTGGAATAAAAAGACAAGCAGGATCTGATATTGTGGTTTATATAGTCACATTAAATGGATCTCAAAATATACAGGCGACATTTCATCACCAGTCTCTTTAAAAGATGTCAAATTTGCAATACAAAGTTTGTTTTCCCCTCTAAAGCAAAACCATGTGAAAGAACATCTGCCAAAAGCTTTAACACCACAAATCGTATTAAGAACACTGCGCCGTTAACAATCCGAGTATAAAAAGTTGTACTGTATACAGCGTCAGAATCTCGACCCTCGCTCAGCCACCTACAGCAGAAGCCCTGAAAAAGCTTGAGACATAAAACTGCAGAGAATAAAAAGCCTAAAACCATTATCACAAAAATAATACTGAAGAGAGAAATGAAGAGCGGTTCCCATGCCTGTCCGAGGCAGCCCGAGTTCAGCCTTGACAGCGAGAGACTATTCAGCACACATTATAGGTGATGAGAGGAACAGACTGTCTCTTAAAAATGCAGAAATTCTTGTATTTATAATGAAATGCCCGCCGTCGTCGTTTGCTAATGAGTAGCCATGATTGGCTCGCCAAATACAAAGTGACTGGTGTGTGTTTATTTAAAAACGTTCGAGGCGGAGTTTCGATTCGTTTCTTCACTGATGCAACCTTGTTCTTATTTCATGTGCTGCACATTATAATGAACCAGGATGGCAGGACAATTGTGGGAGAGAGGACAAATACTAGGTTAAGAAATGAAAAAGTTTCTACTCTTCAGTTTCCTTATAACCTACATGAAAAGTTTTAAACTTGGTATATTTCCTTAAATCTTAATTGAATGCGTGTGCTACTGGTTCAAATGGTTATAAATAAATACTTACACAAACACTTTAAATGGCTGATCCCAATAACCCAAAGAAGCACCCACAGGTCTTCGATATTTATTTGCATACATCAGTGGCACGTGAACGCTTCCTTAATGACGGCACTTTATTAGCGCTACACTACAACTAAAACCACTACACAAATGCTAATTCAAAATGTATTTTCAGAGACCACTACACCAGTCATTTCCTTCATGAGCGCTCAGATTGATCACGTTCAGAAAACCAGTCATGTAATATATAGAGCAAGTCCCCAACACACGGACGAGTTACGTTCCGAGAGCACGTTCATAAGTTGGATTCGTTCGCAAGTCCGACTGTGAGGTACCGCATTATACTCTTGCGAGACTGCACCTCCAAACCGCAAGGGGAATTGCGGTGACACAGCGGGGTCAGCTGACCTTGCTTAAAGGGAACCCGGAAAGGAGGACAACGCCACATGAGGTTTACTGCACGTTTGAACAGACGCCGTTTGGTCTCAGAGCCGTTTCAGACTGTGAACGGTTTTCCACTGTTTTGGACTGTGAAATCTCGGTGAGGATTTTCCGAAATTAGGATTGTTCATCGGGACAGCTTTACAGGACAGACATTTTCTATCATTTGTCATCGATTATCATCTGCGAAAATCTCGTAACTCAAATGTTCATAAGTCAGGGACTTGCTGTACAGTGAAATTGAAATTCAGCTCGCATTTAAAAACGTTCTTCCCAGGTAATCTGCGTTTTAGGAAATAAGTACAGTATACATTAATACATTTAACGAGTACAAGATGGCAGCGTGCTAAAGGCAGTTGATTATAGCAACAGCCGATCAGACGGAATTTCAAACAGTATCCAAACAATACAAGGCTAAATAATCCGTCTTGCCTTTCTGTTCGTCCTTCATACTAGATTGAAGTGACTACACAAAAAAAAAAAAGAAGCAAAGTTTCTCCTCTGGCCTGATATGATGGACGTTTTTATTTTAATAGAGACTGGATGGTGGTGGGGAATCAGACTGCTGCTATGACTCATCAGACTGAGCAATGAAGATCTCTGTTCTCTTGAATAATTTCAAATCTCAAATCTGCCTGCGAAATAATAAATAAAAACAAAAATAAAGCTCGACACCCACTCCCTTCCACCACATGGTAGCGATGCAATTTCCACAGCCAAGATGTAGCTGCTGGTCTGGTTCAGCTCAGCCTCCTCCGCTAAAGCGAAACCTTCTAATGATCAGCACAGACGGTGAGATTGCAGAGAGGACGTCGTGCCAAAAATCGCACCGTCCAATCCAAAGAGGAAAAAATAAAAATACAGCAAAAAGAGCAACACAGGAAATCCTACTCTGGGTGGAGAGAGTGTTGTCTGGTTTTGGGTTGTGTTTTTTTTTTTTGGGATCCCCAAATGTGTCTCGCTGAAAGAACGCTTTCCACTATACAGAAGACAAACGATTTACAGAATAGGATCCTTCTGGAGATTCTCAGGGAGGAGAAAAAGGGGGTGGGGGAAAAAAAAAAAAAAAAAAGCCGGATGCGCCGTGGGTTGGTGAGTATGTGTGCACGAGCGCATTTCCCAAATTGCTTTATTGTTAAAATACAGCCATATGCCGGCATGGATCATCACCAAGATCACGTTAACGCGAGTTAGATTTACAAATTCTGATAATTGACTCGTAGTGTCCCAAACTTGGTATTCAGGTACAGACACACCCACCGTCACTACATCACAGCTTTCTGCAAGCCTCAAGTTTAAGCAATATCATACAATGTGAGAGTCTATTCCGAAATATTTGCCAACACCTCACCATCAAGCTATCTAGGCCTTTGGAACATCCCGTTCTCTGCTGTTCTTTTAGACCCTGACTCATTCAGCTACAAAAACATTAGTGGGAGGTCTGGTGCACTCAGTGTTCCACTTCATCAGGTTTGAGGTCAAGGCTCGATGTTCTACCAGTCCTTCCAGAACTTAACACGCCATGTCTTCATGAAGCGCACTTTGTGCTTTCATGCTGGATCGAGTTTGGCCCTCTGGCTTCCAGTGAAGGGAAATCTTCATGCTCCAAAGACAACTTTGAAGGAATGACTCAAGGAAGGCTCAGATATGGGTGTGATGTCATGTGGAGCACAAACTTCGTGGTATATACACCCAGCATAAAAATGAACAGTGTTATGGGGAAACAGTCATTCATTCCCACAAGCACCAGACTGATAAACGGGAAGACGGCAGTGCTGGTTTATGATCGGTTTACTTTGCTATACCATATACGCACATGTACACTGGGTACCTTGGTACCTGGTACTGACGAATCTTCGCCTTAAGAATTTAAATTTTGCAAGAAATTTACCTCAGCATAGGAAGCATTTTCAGACAAAGTAAAAGATGTTCCTTCTCAAGGTTTCTTGGGGGGTTTTCCTCACAAACAGTTATACACATTTTTCCAGAATCTTTATTATTCTGAAAAGCCGCTGTCCGACAATGCCAGTTGTTTAAAGTGCTACATAAATAACACTGAACTAAATTATTCAGTGGTGCCGGAGGTGTTAAAAGCAATGCGGGACCGATCGTGCATGCGAACTAACGTACTATTTCAAACTGCAATAAAATGTCACTTCTGATAAGCTGACGAGGTGAACGCTACCGTATTACACTTAGCATTTATTCAGAAATAAATAAATTAAATAAAATCATCCCACCTTCCACTCATCAAAAAAACACAACCAGCAAAGTGCCAATTAGACTGGTGGAATATGCATTCGTCCTCAAGAGAGTGGCTCTACTGTAAGCATCTGCTTTCGCTATAATTGGCTCCCCATTTAGTGTGCAACTGTGGGAGATCTAACGGAGGTGTGCTTTAACAAGGAAACCGAGAAGCTGAGCTAGGAGGAAAAGGAGAGAACAAGGAAGGAAAAAAGCATTCAATCTCTGCAGTGACAGAGGTCAGGGCTAAATAAAGGTACATAAGATCTTTTTGGTTGTTCTATCCAGCAAGACAGTTGCAGAGGAAGAGAGAAAGAGAGAGAGGGAAAAAGCAAGCCAATTCTCCAGGACAATGATGTAACAACATGGCACAAAGGACAGCAAAGTCCAAAAGTGCAATGGTAACTGTGCTCCAAATCTGTAGAGTCATACATCACGATGGAGTTGTGCAGAGCCTGAGTGATTCAACGTTCTGCCATTACGTCTACAAGAACAGTGTTGAAAAGATTCTATAACGTATAGTCTTAAGAGGCGTGTCTAAGATACAAGCGTTTGTAGAGCGTTTCTACTCTCTAGGCAGATGCAGTAAACATTTATCGGCTTGTTTCACCACTTGCTGTATTCCAAATGCCGCATTTCACCCCCAAAGATGATGCGCATCAAGAATGTAGTGAGAATTTGCGTTCCTTAAAAAATAAAAGCATTGCTGGGCTTTTGGTCCAAGGTGATTGATCTGATGGACGCACCAAGAACCTTCCAACTGTTTTCACGTTTACATGACTGATGAGCACCAGAGAGGAATAACACTGTGCATTAAGCTTTCTGCTCGTCTGCAGAGTCACCAAAAAAAAACAATCAGGTACACAGTGGAACTTGTGTTCACGAACGTAATTCGTTCCTAAATAACCTTATTTGGTCACACAATTCAGCTTACATGTAAATACAATTAATCTGTTCCCAATTACTATGAACTCTTTCACAAAATATAACAAGTATGAAAGCTTCAATTATATGCAATACACTGTACATTAGTGCAAAACATCAGTTTTACATGTACTGTTCACATACCTGTCGTAGAGAGACTCGCTCATGTGAAGGAATGGAGGAGAGGGAGATGGGGTTAATGTTTGGAAAGAGGATCACCATCAACACTGGGTCATTTCTCTGCGTTTCTTGGCCTCTGAACAAAAATCTATCCAGAGAGAACTGTTTTCCGCCCATAATTCCAAAGTTATCATTCATAAGGTGTAGCACTTTGTTCTCTACAGATTTTGTTCGGATGATGCTTCTCGGCAAAGACTTGGACGTCACTCCACTTGGCACACAAACCTTTATCATCATGTGCGCGACCCATCCATGATCGCGGAGTGAGCGAAACTGATGCTGCGCGACGCACTTGTTCAGCTGATAGCGGCGGCGTGTGATGGCGGTTTCTGGGTCGTGTTCGAAGGAGGAGCTCGTGAACAGGGATGGGAATTTTTAGGGGAAATTTTTTGGTCGTGAAATGAGGTTCCACTGTGGTTAAGGCACCTTAAATTGGATAATTACTGAAATGATTGATGTTTCAGCTTCATCTACAATTCTTTAAAACCTTAACTCGGACAGTGAGTGGCTTCTCATTTCTTAAACCGCCATGTCAGAAGACACATCCTGTGGTTGGTTGTTGAAGCAAAGTTTCAACAAAGTTGGGTGAAATTATTGGCCTGCATCAAGCAAAGAAAACTAAGGAGATTGCAGGAAATTACTGAAAGAGTTAAGAAATGGCTAACATGTTATTGAAACCCTGAAAAGTCAGTACTGAACCATCATCAGAAGCAACTTTGGTAACTGATTGGGACTCTCAGGATTGTGACTGAACAGATTAGTGAGACTCACCAGAAAAAAAGGCTTTAGTTTGCTAGGGAGCCTAAAGATTGGACTTTGGAGCGATGAAAAAAGGTGATGCGATCTGCTGAGCTCAAACTGACCCTATTCCAGAGCGATGGGCGTGTCAGGGTAAGAAGGGAAGTGCATGAAGCGATGTACCCATCATGCATAGTGTTCACTCTACAAGCCTCTGGAGAAAGTCCTATGATCTGGGGTTGCTTCAGATGCTCAGGTTTAGACTCGGCAACAAAATGAAACAAGCTGACGACCTGAACGTACTGAATGACCAGGGTCGTGATGCAATCTGGTGAAAGAGCATGAGGAATCCCTTTTCACATGAGTACTGGACAGTGCAGAGTCCTAACCTTATCATTGAACGTCTTTGGGATGTGCTGGAGAAGATTTGACAGAAGTGAAGTCGACTCTGCCTTCATTAATACAAGATCTCGAGCTAAAACTGATGCAACTACCGATGGAGAAAGAAATGCTATGATGTTGCTGAGGTTGTCAAAACAATCCAACAGCCATAATCAAAGCGGATGGTGGTCCAAGGAAGTTAGCATGTGAGACTTTTTTCAGGCAGCGTTTCTTTTCAGGCATCTGGTTTTAATATCTTGCGAGAAGCCTGGTTCAATGCTCCTGCAGATACATTCATCAAAAGTGTTTCTCAATAGGGTTCTCCAGTTTGTACACACGAATTTAAACTAAGTATTTATGCGAGCACTGAGGATGACCCAGCTGACTCGTGCACTGAGACATGACACTCTTTTCATCTATCAGTTCTTTAATATATATTTTGTTACAAATTTTTTACTTTGATGCTTTACCACATTTAATGCCTATGATTTCTCTCGCACACAAACCTGCTTCACTAAACAGGAACTAGTCGATGGGCTCAGCTTTTAAAAGTAACCAACTCAGGAAGATTATGGATTCAAATCAAAGTTGCATTTTATTACACTGGTGGTTTATGTCGAGATGATCAGAAAAAAATATTAACACCACCTAGAGATGATGATCTGAAATATACTATCAGTTTGAGGAAAACGTCGGATTGTGAATTAGATATTGGAGACAGTATCAGGTACTGACTAATAAAAATTGACAAGTTTGAGAATAGTATTTAGACATGGTGTTAGAATTTATTTTTAGAAATGCGAAGGATTCAGTAGATCGGAGGTTTAGGGTTTATTTTAAATGATGCTTAACATCAAAATCGTTATATGGACCTGCGCAATTATTACGTACAAAGTCGGCCATAAAAAATATATACACATTTCAACATGAAAAATACACGTCTTCCTTCTGATATCAACGATGGCGCGTCTACGGACATCTTTAGAGGAAACGTATATAATACTATACATCCAAGTCGTAGTTTCAAAAAGGGCAGAGATTTATGCACTGTTGGAGTGCACACATTTAAGTCGACTATGTATATATTAGTTTTTCAGCTGCTCCTGTTGAAGGGTCGCCACAACGGACCAACTGACCTGCACAAAAACTTTACAGGTTTTTTTTTTTTTTACGCCCTTCCTGACGCAACCATCTTTTATCCAGCCTCGGCAGCGCCACCTCTTCCAGTGGCTGGGGTTTTCGGCATATTATATATACACATACAAAGATGTTTTCTTTACCTGCCTGATAACAGGGATACTACAGGACTCAAATTGTGGATTCTGGTACCATGAAGAATCATTTCAACATGTGAAAGGTGACTGACTGAAATCTTACTGAGAGACTTTTTTTTGGTCTATATCTGCTATGGGTCCACGTCCACCAGCTCTGATGAGCAACAGCGCCGATTTCAGCTACAACTTCAACCATTCACGTGCGTCAGACTATTACAGACCAACTGATCAGAAGATAATGTATAAATCACAGACCATAATGGACTTGTAATAAACTATTACCAATGTCAAGGAATAAAGGGTCATTTTGGAGATGTTTAGCCTTTACTGTTATTCTAACATCCACCATACAGTGCTGACTTCGCTCCAAGCCATTTCCACATGTTGGACGCCAGTTTTGACCCAGACGGTATCCAAGCACTAGTAGCACGAGATTAAATATAGAAATAAAGGCCGTTTTTAACTCTCATAACTCTGGTCTATTATTCTGCACAAATCAAAAGTCCCGGTTTGACTTAAAAAAAAAAAATCATTTAAAATAAATAAATCAAATGAGTCATAATATATATATATATATATATCACTTGACATTATGCTAGCGCTGTATTTGCATTTCAAGCTTCACAGTTTAATATGTGTTAAGACGTGATTATTAACACCTTTTTTTTTTTTTTTTAAGTAACAAAACTTAAAATGCTAAAGATGTAAAAATATACTGTAGTGATTTATTTATATCTTTACAGTCACCTCCCACACTCAGACATCTCAATCACTACATACGGAGCATGTGCGACGCGAGTCGTACACTTTCCAGACTGCGAACGGATTGGACAAAAACTCTGAACAGTGTGATTTGGATTTAGGGTAAAAGTTTAGGATTTTTCATTAATCAAATTAATTGAAATAAGGAATTTAACTGAACAGCCGATATGTACGTGCAAAAGAGTGGAGCTATTCACAGAGGTTCGTGTTTGTGGGTGAGATTAGTTTAAGGTTTCTTTTTTTTTTTTTTTTTTTTTACCAGTTGTGTGTTAAAAAAAAAAATAAAATAAATAAATCAAAGTGTGGCTGTCAATGTTGATAGTGTGGCAGGTCGCTACAAATCAGTGTTTAGGAAAATTGTACTAGAACTGCTTACATAAAAAATTAAAGTGAAGGGGGGAACCTGCATCTGGTTATCATAATTGATAAATATTTTAACCCAATAATCACATATGCGTGAAATGAAAATGAAATGAGTGTATAGAGCAATGGTCTCGAGCTGATCATGGAAATAAAGTTATTCGAAAATAAATAAATAAATAAGGTAAAATAAAAACAGATCAGTTCCTGTAACAAACAGCAAAATTTGGACCAGCATTGATGGACATGAATAAATTTTCAGATCCGTTCAAGGAGCATGTTCTTAAGTCAGATTCGTACACAAGTCTGACAAAGTTTGTCTTGTACACAAATACAACGTAAAGGATTTATTTAAAAAAAAAAAAAAGGTTGTGTGTTCTGGTTCTGCATTATACTTCTGCAAGACTACAAATCACAAGGGGAATTCCTCGCTACATGGTGTTTACTGCGCTCTTGAACGAAAGCCATTTTGTCTCGGAGCTGTTTTCCACTGTATTGGACTGTGAACTCTGTTTTCTTGAGGTTTTTCCGAAATTAGGATTATTCACAATCAGGACAGCTTTACAGGACAGAAATTTTCCATCATCGTGCTCCCGGACTGATTCATTGAAACTGTTTATACATTCACCAACACACAACAAATTACAAATACTGTAATATAATTGTAAATATTGGTATCTGGTGCAGTGAAGTGTCGTTTTTCTTCTACAACATGTGAATACGCTACTTCCGTGAATGTTTGTAGATCTGCAGAAATTCATAACTCGAATGTCCGTAAGTCGGGGACTACCTGTATACATATACTTTATAACAGTTATATTAGTGAGTGTAAGCAATAGTGTGTAAGGTTTCTATCTTAATAAAAACCAATTATTAACTTTAAAAAACACTTACAGTAAAAGTCAAACAAGCAGAGAGGGAAAATACACAACACTACACGGGGTCCTCACCTGTGATTTTGTCTCGTACTAGTTTGCAGGACTCGATCTCCCCGATGCTGCCGAAGAGGCTCTTGAGCTCTTCCTGGGTCATGTTCTGGGGCAGGTAGTTGACGATCAGGTTGGTCTTGCTGTCCTCCATGCCGCCCGACTCCACCGGCGAGGAGCAACTGTTCATCTGGTTCGGACCGTTGCTCGTGTTGCTGCACGTCGGACCGTTCGACAATTGTGTCTCCATGGCGGCGATTACCTGCTGAAGAACCCAATCAAGTCAGAAAACATTTTTCCCCTGTCCTTCAAAAATATGTCTTCATGAGCCATTTTGCCTGGGAGTGCTGCAAAGGTTTGGAAGAAGGCGGTTTTGATCCCAATAAAAACCTAAAAAGGTGTTTGTTTTTCCACACAGGTGCACGTATAATTTGTACAAAACTGTTCAGAACTTTCATCTGATATTTTATGGCACTTAAAAAATAAATAAATAAATATAAAAAAAAAAAAAACACTTAATTGTAGACTAAAACTTGAGGGGGGGAAACCAAGTCCAAGACACTGGGCAATTGAGACTCCAGAAAAGTTCAGATCTGGTCAATCTACACAGACTTATTATTAATTAGATGTGAACCTATTTTATGGGGGGGTAAAAAAAAAATGTATGCACTTCAATTAGCCAGCTTTATTAGCGGTGCTTGTGCAGCATCACTTGTATTATCTTGCTGTCTTTCTTTAGAAAATGTACCTCTAGATCTTTCCAGGCTGAAATCTATAAGCATGACTGGCAGCGAAACAGAGCGCTAGAAATCATAGAAAAACCCATCTTTATACTTCTATATCTAAAATAAAAAAAACTAAAGAAAAGCGGAGTCACCTGTGCCTACTGAAAAAAAAGTTTAAACTTCAAATACAAGCCGTTATACAAAAGAAAGGGCAGAAAGCGTCATCACCCTGAGAAGAGCAACAAATACTCTTCATTAATGGGGTGATTATAGAACAAAGAAAAAGAAAAAAATTTTTGTTTTCATTTTGCGCCAAAACCACATTTCTTCCCACTGTAGCGAGTATAAACTACGTGCACCTAGCATCGATGATGCTAATTAGCCACGAGCACAGACAGGGTCGCGGTTAAAGCGTGTTTAGAAAAATAAATAAATAATTCTCGGTTCAAGTGCTACAAACCACAAACCGTATTTGAATCTTTTTTTCATCTGGTTTCCAGTATAAAATAAAAGCCAGGAGCGTTCATCAGGAGAATTAACACGCGTAATAAACGTGGCTCCGGCACAAAGCACCTGATCGGCGCTAAAGCGTTTCCTAATCACATTAACTTTAGCACAGAGCAATGGCTAATTACTCGTGTTTTTCAGCTTGGTGTAAATACAATTACAGCTTATTTGTCTAAACAGCGCGCCGACACCTTTACACACGTCTGCGCTACGTCCTCGCAGGATTTAATGAAACTCGGCAGCTATTCGTATATACGGCACACTGCTTCAACACATCATTCTTCTGTAAAAAAATAAATAAAAAATTTAATTAAAAAGACCGGTCAAGAAACCTGCTTTATTTAATAAAACTAAAAAATTTATGTACAATCGAGCATACACCCCTTTGCGTTTATCTTGTTGCCAGATTGGCCAAGTTTCCACCAAAGTAAGCTACTTTTATACTTACTCAGGTTAAAAAAAAAGTTAAAAAAAAAAAAAAAACCTTACTTTACGAGCAGGTTTTACCCCACTGCCTAGATTGGATTTAGTCTGAGAGATGTGGCAACCTGCTGTATGCTGTGATAACTTTTTTTTGCGTGGTGATCTGGATCAACCAAAAAAAAAAAACCTGTTTCTTAAGCAAAAGCAAACACGACTGTCCTCCTACAGTACGTTCATATCCATCACTTGAGAGAGAAGAGCGTGTCCCGTGGCTCTAATCTTCACGGTCATGAGAAACCGTCTGAATGAATCTAAGGGACGGTGAATAACGCTGAAGGACGGTCAAACAAAGCCAGCAGAGAATCAGAGCTATACTGTGGATTTGATTAGATATTTTGGGGGGACAATGAGATTAACACTGAAAGCCTATTGTCCGATTTATCTTAAGCAGATGTATTAACACAGCATTTCACAGTTGATTGAATACTGTTTAGCGGTTTATAATGTTTATTTCGAAACCTACACCGATTGTTTAGTTAAACTTTTAATCTTCAATTCTGTAGGTGCTCCAGTCCAGCAGGTGGCGGTATTGCGCCAATCAACCCACCAAATAAACTCAAAATGAGAGAAGCGAAACTCTTACAAAATCTGAGTATTTGGAGATGATGGAAGCGGTTTGTAAATTTTTACAAAAGCTGTGCTTGATTTAACTTCAATTCTCGGCCGTTTAATATTTGCGATGACCCAAAGTTACTTTAAATACAGCAGAATCTCGGCATATGGACGCCCTCCTCTAACAAACTGTTAATTTAAAATCGGCTTCATCTCTTGTAATTTAACATCGGTAATATTTTTGGGGCGGCCGGAACGGATTATCTGCATTTACATCATTTCACCTCGAGAACGAATTAAATCGTATGTCGAGGTTCTGCTGTACTCCAAATCGATTTAACAACTGAATTGTCTGGATCAACCAACCCAACAAGGACTGATTAACCTGGAAGAATGGTTGACAATCGCACAGCTCTAACCAGTATTACACTCCAAAGAATCCCTGAAAGAGGGCCTCCTAGTGGCGCAGTGGTAAAGCTCTCGTCCTATCATCCGGAGATAGCGAGTTTGATTCCCGAGTGATGCTGTAACCTCTCACAGGAGGTCTAGAGAGAGCTGATTGGCCGAGCTCTCTCAGAGGGGAGGGATGAGAGGTACTTGGTGCTGTCACATTAATCATGGCTCTACAGCCAATCAGGAGCGTCTGTGAGCTTGCGCACGCGGAAGGAGCGGATAGAGCTGTCCTCCGAGTGCGTTACGCCGCCCCCAACGGTGTGTGAGCGAGCAGTTCGAAAAGATGTGGTCGGCTGGCGTCACGTGGTTCGGAGGAAACGCGTGATCGCCTTCGGCCCTCCCGACTGAGTGGTTGTAGTAGCATTAATGTGGAGCTCCCTAGTGATGGGGCGGAATTGTACACGACTAAATTAGGGAGAAAATTCTGGAAAAAAAAAAAGAATCCCTGAAATAAACACCTCAACTTCTACGTCCTTCAACAAACATGCTGAACTCCACCAACCCGCTTCCCTTCAAATCACTGAACCCTTTATTATTATTAATTTATTACATTTCTTTCGCACGCCCCCCCCCCCCCCCTCCATCAAATCCACTTACGTAACTGCTGTGTGAAACAAATGACATCACTGTGGGGCAAATTTTGGGAAATCGTGAGAGGTTTGACGACGATCTGAACGAGGCTCGAGTTGCTCTGAAGGGTTTGAACTCAACATGATGACCTGGGGCCTGTTCACGCTCAGCACGACAGGAAATTGGCCATGATTACAATGACATATATATTATATACACTATTTTTTTTATTAACGAGAATAAAAATATGTTAGAAGAAGAAGTCCCACAGACCCCGGTCCAAGGCTCGGCCGCCCACGAGCCACTTCTAAGCAGAGATGCCACATCGCACAGTCTCACTGCCATGTTAGTTCGGAGATGCCGTCTGCAAAAATGTGGACACAGAGCATACCGTGTTAGAGAAATACACACGCACACACGTCAGATCACATCATTACAGAAAGAAGGGGAGGGGGCCACTAGAGGGAAGCCATGCGGAACATCACAATTTTTTTTCTTCATGCAGCATCACAATTTACTGTATACACTTTAGTTCTCAACACGCACATACGGTAGAGATTACATACAACATGCGATAGCTTTATTTTTTTTCTTCCTCCAGGGTCGACAGAACCCTGGGATTGACCTTCAACAAAGGAACAATGATGTGACGTTTAAAAAGCATTCAGTGTTCAGTCGAGAATCGTTCAAGTTTAGGATGATCGGTACTGAGGCAACCGGAGCAAAGTCATATTCAGTGACGGATGAAAAAGAAAACCGAGAGAGAGAGAGAGAGAGAGAGATGGTCAGACTTGTGAAATCACATTGTGTAAAAAAAATAAAATAAATAAATAAATAAATAAATAAAATGACCACACCCATTCTCCACTTCTGATCTGTATACACACTTAATCTTGCCATTGATCTCACACATGCGTACAGCGATTTAGTTACGTTCAAGAAAACAGTCAGTATACATTTATTTATATATTTTTAAAAAATGGCTCCTTACATAATGACCAAAAAACAAAAAAAAAAAGCGTATGCTCATTTTAGACTGAGGTAGTAAAGGTAAACAAATTGTGTACAAATTCCCTCTGAAGAAACTAGAAAACATTAGCCGTGGTTTTTAAAGACCAACTTTATCTCCTGACCAGCTTCAACGAGACCCAACGACCACGACTGAGGGACGTCCATATCGTGATTAATCACATTCAGTTCGTCCGTTTAGGTCTTTTCAATTCTTTAAAGCGGTTCTTATTCACCGGCTTTAGTTGTTGGCTGGAGTAAAATTAAAAGAATGAATAAGCATACAAATAAATACATTAAAAACATTCATTAAAATAAAAATTAATAAATAAAATTACTTTTAGTGGTAGGACACTACATTGTGATTCAGTTAAATGTCTGAGGATCTACTTAAATTTTTTTTAAACCAATTTCAGACTGATTAAAATGAAATGAAGCAAATAATCTGTACTGAATCTTCAATTTAAAAATAAATAAATAATGATCCTTTTATATTTCTAAATATTGCCATCAGGTTAAACCTATTCAGGGAAGGAAATTTTAAAAAATTAGAGATGAAAATATGCAGCAGCTAACATCCGACAGCTTTTCGAACACAAATCGAGTTCAGCGAGGGTCATCACACACAGTCACATGTTATATCCGTCAAGGTGATCACATGTCATGGCCGAGTACACGGCTCTATTTTGATGTAACAGATCACCACGTTTTCGGAGCGGTCGTGTGAACAGACGAGACATTTTCATTTCCATTTATTGTGAATTTAAATTATGATTTTAATATTAATCGTATAAACTGGTACAAAAGAGCAGCAAATCGGCCATAACTTCCTGAACATCGTTGCTTATCGTCCTTGAAATACATACCTCGTATGTCTGAGTGAGTGCAAACTCAGAACTCACTTTTCTTTTTAAAGAATTTATATTTTTAATTATTTGAAAATCTGCTCCTGGCAATGACACGGTTACTACCTGTCCCCAGATTTAAATAGGGACAAAACCTTTTTTCTTTTTTTCTCTTTTCTTATTTTATTTAAAAATAAATGAATGAATAAAAATTTATTCCCAAATATTCCCTTCTTTATTTACAGAGTGACGTCAAACAAAACATAACTGCTCACAGCATCGGAGACGAACAAGGTCAAACGTCTCACCTCTGAATGCGTCTGACTAATCGGTTGTGGAAACCGCAAATGTCCTCCACAATTTTTCTAGGCCTTTTTTGTGGCAAAATATAATTTTTCCATGCATAAACTATTAAAAAATAAAGTTTACAAATTGTGCAATATGGATGTAAATTCAGACAAATCACACAAGATATAAATTTTTTTTAGTACTGTAGAGAAAACACAAAGTGACTGAAGAGAAGGAACGAGGCGGTTTGGGATGGTGAACTATTACCGTATTAACCCTAAAGTACTTATAACAAAAACCAACAGCGCACAGCAAAAAAATAAATAAATTATACATATATATACACATACATATATATACACACACATACATAGTTTAGTACATATAGAGGGGTAACGTGGGTATTTTAAGTTCTAGCACTGCGGGAGACAGCAGTACACGAGTTTGATTTTACATTCTTTAGTTGTACAAGTGTTTTGGGGACATAGTTAGGTTTTAAACTATAAAAATAGGATTTTTTTTGACCGAATCCAAATTTTGCATTTATTCTATTTATTTATGTTTATTTTTTTAATTAATTAATTAATTAATTTTTTTATTTTTTTTTAACACAATTCGCGGATGCTCTAGGAACGTAACCACCAATTTCGAGGGTCGACTGTACATAGCATTCAACACGCCGACCTATTCGTTTGTTAAACCTAAAACCGCATGCCGACTGTACAGCTCACCGCTGGAGAGATGAAATATACGCATGACTCGACTGAACTCAACTGACTAGCATGTTGCTAACAAAACCCCAAACATGGGTCCGTCCAAGTTTCGCACTCTGCTGCTCGAAGTGGGAAATGACGCGATTCTGATTGGCGGACCATCACCTTGTATTTGATTTGAAATAATTCGATCTTGCTGATTCGACGATTCAAACCTGAAGTAGTTCTCGTATCTCCGCGGTGATACTTCAATACACTTTCCTCAGAGACGCGCAGCCCGCTCCGGTGATCTAATTAACTAAATTTAACAGAAAATCCTTCAAGATAGATGCTTATCCAATCAGATAGACACATCGAGCTGGACTCATTGTACCGAACATTACAGTACAGATTCGTGTACCGTTACACACCTAACGTTCTAGATTGAAATCTGGTCCGATGCTAAAAACACGCTCCACCCCGTGGTGAGCCAGTAAACAGAGATGTAATGAGCATTGAAAAAGGCATTAGCTAAAAAAAGAGGGATGTAATCATTTCAGCAAGGGGACGTTATTTCCTCACCCCTGTGAAACGTCCAAGAGCTTTCTGCGCCTTGTTTCGGGTTTAGTGGGAGTTTGTAATTTTGTACCACTCAGGACCGTCGCGCAAAAAGTGTCGAGCGAAAGGTCAAGAGGCACTCGAGTGTTTTTAAATCCTTTTAAAAAAATTTAAAAATTAAGTGCATGATACAAAGCGTGACAAAAATACAAGCCTTCACTAGAAGGACGACATCTTTATCTATTTGAATCCGTTGTAATATTAAACAAGACTGCGAGAAGACGAGATTAACAGGAGGTTTAACACAAAATGTATTTTCCTACTAATATGTGAGCGAGTCGAAAAGAAGTGATATTAAAACTCAGTGCTTTCTGGTCAAGTTCACTGCTGTGAAACGCGTTACATCGGTTCATTTGTAACAGAGGTGCGAGGAAAAATGGATGCTCTTATTTTGATTTGCATGAAAGAAAAGCAGCGTGCAGCGATTCAATAGTTGAATTCCCAAGCGTTTCATCTTGTTTTTGTTTGTTTTTAAAATTTCTGGGACTCTCAAGAACCAGTATTGGAACGTTTTCAGGAAAAATGCTGGACAATCAAACTAAGTGGTTGTTCCAGTGAGACACTCATTGAAGAGCTAAAGACTAAAGATTAGATTAAAAACAAAGAACCGCTATCTATAGCGGTCCTTTCTCTAATACAAAGGATCAACGTGCACACGGAGCTGCATTCGGACCCTGTTAACTAGGCATGTAAATATTGTAAATACCGTCGTACCGCAATAGCAAATTTTTTCAATAATACCATGGTCGCATGACTCAAATAAAGGTCTTCTGAGAAAGGTTTGCTCAGGCGAATGGAGCGAACAGGAGGTAGCGGGAACTACAATTCCCATCAACCCAGGCGTGGCCATCATCCTTTGCGGTCTGTTGTCACTACAGATCCAGTAATGCGGAAATGGTGGGTGCTGCTTGTAGCGGCGAAGGAAAAGAGATGGAAATGGTCGAACCTAAAGCGGGTTTTAAATCGGATGTGTATTTTTTCTGAGTTTAAGAAAAAAAATTTTAAGTTTCAATTTAATAGTTATTAAAATTGAAAAATTTAAGTTCTTGTTTCAAAGTTTACAGACAGATGGCTAATTTGTATGCCATTGATATGTTCAGGGTTCATGTAAACTGTTTAATAAACAATTCTGACACTGAGTCTCATTAGTTTTGTTTTTCCTGTAAATGATTCAATAAATACCGTACCATTCATACCGAGGTATTACCGTACCGTGAAGTTTTGATACCGTTACATCCCTACTGTTAACGTGTCGAATCGCTCCAATTCTCAAAACGAGGCGAACTTTGTGTAACCGCGGTCACGCGCTCGCACCGGGTCGTTGCCGCACCCCTTTCACAGCACTGCAGAGCTGACCAACAAGCTGTGGGGACGGTGCTCCTCTTATATGAGGTCACAACAGGACAAAAAAGAATAAATAAATAAATCTATTCTGTTTAATGGTAGGGCATGTTTTTTTTTTTTTTTTTTTTTATTTGTACACGCACTCAAGAATGTCTAAACATGAAAAAAATTTATTTTGCATAATAGTGGCCGCTTAAGACATGGAAAATAAAAATAAAAACCCCAAACTTGATTGTAAACCTTTATGGGGGAAAAAAAATACTGGCTTTAAATGACGTTTAAACAAATAAATAAATCTGATTATAAAAATGTGCAATGAGGCATCGTAACCATGAAATAATTTTAAAAACAAAAACAAGATGAGACGCTTGGGAATTCTCCAACTCTACAGCTCTGTCCTTTGGCTCAGTTGAGCAACAGGCAAAAATAAAAATAATGCTGCAACCCAAAACACACGTTTTGTGGCTTTATCACGTGCGTCTGACACTTTCTCTCTCGACCAGCCGAGATTTTTCCCAGGTTTTCTTATTTTTTTTTTAATCAAACTTAAGGTGGGGGGAAAAAAAATCTTTAAAAAGCAAAATGCACTGGGCGATGAAAAACACCATGAACGTAAATGGCCTTCCCCCTCCCACATGTCCCCGTTTAAACACGTGAATGCATTGAGACTTAAATAAAAGTAATAATTGAGGTTGAGTAATAACTCCTTTCACTCACAGGAAGTTGATGCAACACAGTAAAAACCCCACCGTTCTGATTGACAATGCTGATTTGTATAATAAGGTTTCTTTCTGCGGCATCTCACACACACCACGCTTTCTAATTTAACCACGTCCGACGACTACAAAAGGGCGAATCGATCCAATCCCGCGGCATCTGAATTCGTTCTACAGAGAGCACATCTTTAGCCTGTGAAAAGCTCGATACAGCCCGAGGAAAAGAAAGGCTGAGCGTGAGCCAGACAAAAAAAAAAAAAAAAAAAAGCTATGCGCAGCAAAAAACTGCAAAGAAAAGACGAGGAAGGGCTATTTATTTATCCGAGCTCCTACGCTCCTCTGCCTCTGTAAATTCACCTTTTAATTCAACAGGGAGGAAAACGTTGGCCCACATCCTGCCGTTACAGGGCAGACCAAAAAAATGAGACAGAAAAGGACTTCAAGGAAGGAAGGACGGACGCGTCCACTGTTCATCGGATTTCATTTCTACATAAATGATTACTTAAGCTATTTTTTTCTTCTCTTATTTTTAAAAAGGACTGAACCTGCGGAGGACACTGTCCGTGCTTTCAATACGTCCTTTATTCTCGAACCTGATCGCTCATCTACAGTATACATCCTTCAAAATAAATAAATAAAATCAGGACTTCGAGCAGAATTCATGTCCTGAACGCTGGATTATTTATATATATTTATTTATTATTATTTTTTTTTAAGTAGTTTATATAATTTTTTTTTTTTGCTAGCGAAGAGAGTTTAATAACCTCTACAACAACTTCATACTAATTATTACTTCAAATAAAGTTGGTTCAGACAAAATCTATCCATTTTTACTACATTACTTTAAACACCACACCAGTTTTACATCATGTTCACAATAACGGATTGTAAAAAAAATAATTTTAAAACCCCAGTCGTGCTCATCTGCATGTGGCGACGTCCACAAAACGCCATAACAGGCCAGAGCGAGCTGGGAATGTAATATTTAAATGTAATAAAGTGAAACCCGAGTCCTCAGTTAGCCGAGGTATTTATTCCCAGCTATGATCAGTTTTACTGCTATGAAACACAGTTGATAAAGTAGGATGGCAAGTGAGAGGGTCACTCCTAACATTTTCTTTAAAAAATAAATACAAAGATGCCTTTCTTGTACTGTTCTTAATGTTCATTTGCAAGCTCACTGATCAGATAGTTGCATATTTGTAAGTCGGATTTGTTCGTAAGTTTGACAAAGTGATTCTTGTACACCTTTGACACAAATACCATTTTTGTTTGTTTGTATTATTGCCATATCAGCTTCATAGGCTATTTCATGGCAGATACATATTAAACATTCAACCAATTTAAACAAACCAATATAATAAGTTATAAATATAGTGTAAGATTTAAATTGTAAAATATTTAATAATAAAATAGAATATGTCTAAATAAATTAGGGCTGCAACAACTAATCGATAAAATCGATAATTATCGATAATGAAATTCGTTGTCAACGAAGTTGGGCTGCTCACGTTACTGAGGAGCGTGACCACAAGCTGCACAAATACACAGATACACAGCCGCTTGCGCAATGGAAGTTACAGAAGCGTTTGCAGGAAAAAGCGTGCGCCCAAAGTCCTCCAAGGTACGGGAGCAATTTACATTACACGCCTCTTATCGGGCGTTAAAATCGAGTGTTTTTCCTGGTGTTTGTAGTGTCCGGTGAGCGCGGATGAAGCGCCGAGGGTTTTCTACACATAAGAGTCAGTGAGAGAGTTCACACGGGCTTTGGTGACGTGTTTGTCCGGCTGCGCGTTTATACGGCGTAAAAAAAAAAAGAAAAAAAAAACGTTTCATGCAGCTTTTTCTTGCCGTTAAAATCCCAACGAACACAAGGAAAACACTTCGTCTGTTTTCTTCACCTTCATTTTACACTTCGGGGGACCGGATATATCCCATGATCCTACATGCTATACATAGGGAAATGCGGAAAAAGGGCAAAATAAAGAGA
>JAQQZS010000013.1:13869117-13879196 GCA_030068045.1 Platyallabes tihoni | reverse complement strand
CAATATTAAACAGTCCTGACATTTTAAATAAATTGTTTTTAAATAAAAAACAGTGAGTCGTGCAGGTTTGTGATTCGAGCAGCGCTGCTCAAGTTGGTCTGCGCTGCGCAAATATTTGGTTCAATCGGGTGTAAAAACAATAAAAATGAGAGCACACAAAATCCTTATCAACTGTTTATTCTCCTTTATTCACAAAAAAAACTGAAACTCCAACACACGCGACCATAGATATACATCTATGCACACGCGACACTCAGCAGGAAGTGCGCATGCGCCTTTTGCCCTTCTACGGCAAGCCCCGAGGGGATAAAAACCTCACACAGACATATGCACCTCACGAGCACCTGTGCATCTAACATTAGCACAACATAAAATCAAATTAGGTCTGTTACACATTCAATCGAATATGGCCAAAGTAAAAAAAATGTGGCAAACCTCAGCAATTCCCAGTTTAAATAAAATTACATTATGTAAAACAGTTTCTTTGTTTGAATTTTTATTTATGCATTTTCAGATACAAATTGCTATATTGTGATATATATCGTTATCGAGGTAGAAAATTGTTTCTACCGTGATTGAAGATTTTGGTTATATCACCCACCCCTACGAATACCGCACCTCAAGAATTTTAGCAATAATAACCGAAAATGTACCTCGGCATACGAAGCATTTTGCATATAAACGAATGAACCCAGCCGTCTATGATGCACATACTTCCGGAAGCTGATCAAAACTTGTTTGCATAAGTGGAGAGAAGTGATGCAAGTTTACAGGTTTTTGTGGATTTTTTGCATTTTGTGCATGATTTAGTGAAGACAGCACCATGGGTCCCCAAAACAGTTTTTTATATACAAAAAATATAGTTTTGGAAATTGGTAATACTGGTTAATATTGATTAATTAGCTGTATAGAAGGCTATAGAGCTTTTGAAACTTAAAAAGAATCTGAATAAATTTGAGCTCAAAGATTAATTTCAGGCTTCACACGTTAACAATTCAGATATTTTTTATATATATATTTATTTTTATGAAGTTTACATTTTTAATAAAGTTGAGCTTTCATTCCAGGAAAAACGTCGAGTATGCTAACAAACTAAGCTAAATTTTGCTAAAAAGTCTTACTTTCTCCACGTATGTTAACTTTTAGAGACAAAAAAAAAAAAAAAAAAACACGACTCACAAAATGCAACTTGTTTCTCGAACATTCTACAACATTAAATGGGTACAAAAATGTTCAACGCATGATGCAGAAATAGCTCTTTAAATAAAATAAATAAAAAACCTGTGGTAGAACAGGAACAAAACCTCAGGATGTGATGTTTCAGCTGAAATAAAATGACCAAGACTCTGACCAGAGACTTAACTGACAGAATTTAGATACAGGCTGTCCACGATAAGCTAGCTAACTTGTTAGCCTAAAACCATTAGCAAGTGACCCAAAGTTATGGAGCAATTAAAAAAAAAAAAAAAAAAAAAGAGCGAAAAAATTATATCACTTCATTGCATATAAGCGATGAAAGCTAGTTTTACTGATTCACTCACTTAAGTACTTAGTATTCATTAGCATGTGTACAAACATTAGCACTAGAATCCATACATCGTATGAATTAGCCGTTGTCATAGCAACGATACATTCGTTTCAGCTGGTATGGTGTTTTGTCGAAACGCGCTACATATTGAAACGCGCTATGATCAGTTCTGCGCATGCGTCCCAACATCTGACCAATCAGACGAGAACTGCAAAGCGCTGAACCGTAACCAGATTTGGTGAAGCGATTGACGATGCAACTTACATTTTTTTAAAAATCTATCATTCCACATAGATGTTACTGGTATCTATTCATATAGATGACGTTGATCATAAAGTGGAAAAACAATACTAAATTAAAATGGATTCTATTCAGTACGTAGTGCACTCTGCAGGGTGTGGAACGTCATTTCGTCATCAATTACGTAGTGCACGTGCCATGCGTAAAGAGACTGGAGACGTATTTGAAACCATATTTAATAATAAAAATAAATAAAAAATGCTCTCAGTTGGAAATATTAGCACCAAACACACTAAAACCAATCTGGCTAAAATTATTTATTAAACTAAATAAAGGTCAGCATTAGCTTTATTACCGTTACACAGCAACCGTTAAAATTTAAAAACAGACGCCATTTTAAATTATACACCACAGCTTTACAAACGAACAAGTTTTCTGACGTTAAAACCACTTTCTTACCTTTTTTTTTTTTTTTTAACTCAAACGCAGCGTTCTCCTTTTACTTTAAAAAGCAACTCCAAAGATAGCCCAAAGCCGCACTCAGAGTGAAAGCAGAGGCGCGAAAAAACCGACGAGCCTAAATAAACTGGCATGTCAATTAGCCAATCAAGAGACACACTATTACACTGATCAACTAATCAGAATGCAGGATCAGCGTTCTTCTTTGTCGTGATTGGATAAAGGAATTAAAAAGTGGGCGGGATGAGTAGTCACCGTGATGATTATACTTCCTGATTCAGGTGTTGCAATTCGAATACTAGATTAAAGCTTAATTAGAAGTAAAACGTCTTAAATTGAGATTGGCTGATGTGGAATGATAAAGTGGAGGGAAAATAATATAATGAGACCATGTATTTGTGGGAAGGCTAATTAAAAAAAAAAAGTTTGTATGACCTAAAAAGGCACTTTTAATCAACAATAATGTTACATGTGCTGTGAAGCGGTATAATACATTCTAAAATCACAAATAATTCATCTGAGTCAAGTAGTATAGAGCTTTAGACATTCTTTCCAAGAAAACTGCTTTATTGCAATGAAATGGAGGTGACCTCTAGGTTGAGCTGCCTCAGGGGTTCAGGGAATCATCTTATCCAATGTTTCTTTCCATCTGTACAGTATGTCACGTTCCAATGCCAAAATAGTATTAATGATACTAATTAATGTGACATTCTATATTATAAATATCAGGATTGGTCAGATTTGCCAATCAGAACACAGGATCAGAATATTTCTTTGTACTGATTGGATAAATTTATTCACTTTTAGATATAAAATAATGAGATCATATATTTGTGTGAAGTCCAATCTTTTCTGTTTGCATGATCTGAAATAATACTTAATCACCAGTAATGTTATACATGCTGTGAAATGATATGCAGATACTGAATCTTAAAATCACAAATACTATTGAGTATTAAACATTCTAAGAAAATAGCTTTATTGTGATGAAATGGAGGCGACATCTGGGTTGAGCTGCAGGAGTTCAGGGAATCATCTTATCTTTATCTTGTCATGTGTATGCTATAATGTTCTCATCTCATCAAAATAGGGTTAATAATAGCAATTAATGTGACATTCTTAAAAAAATATTATAAATATCCCTTTCAATTAGCCAATCAAGAGACACACAATCACCTAGATCTGCCAATCAGAACGCAGGATCAGAGTTCTCCTTCGTCATGATAATAAATAAAGTGAGTTAAAAGTGGGCGAGATAATTAGATATATGAGATAATGATAATGAGATTATGTATTTGTGGGAAATCTAATCTTTTACAGTTTCCATTCATCCATCTAGGAGCCTCTATAATCCAACTAGGGCCCATGGAGGCCAGTAGTGGTTACCATTGTATTTATTCCCATTTTACCCACTGTTGTAGGATCTCCAGTCAACATTCACATACGCATTCACACACTACAGGCAATGTGGGAACACCAATTAGCCTAACCTCCATGTCTTTGGACTGTGGGTGAAAACCGGAGCACCCGAAGGAAACCAACCAAGCACATGCCAACTCCATACACACACAGACCCTGACAGTGCTAACCACTAAGCCAACATGCCGCCCTTTTATAGTTTGCATGACCTGAAATGGCATTTAATCATATATGCTGTGAAATATCATGGAGATAATAAACGTTTAGTCACAAACACATCATCTCACTACAATACTATAGAGTATAAAACATTCTTATACATATTAGTGTCTTTATCATACATGTAAATAATAATAATAATAATAATAATATTAATAATATTAATCATCATCATCATCATCATCACGCATATTACTATTTAAATCTGCCTAATGAAGTAAGCATATGTTTAATACAACAGCTTATATATTCAACTTCTATATGAAGCCTTAAGAAGGGATGCAGAATTTTTAAAAAAGGAGTTGAACACTCCTTGGACTATAAAACGCGACAAAATAAACAAAATAAAATAAAAAAAAGATTGGTGCTTGGAGGTAGATATGGATAGACAGATATGCTATGCCACAGATGCCATGCTGTCTAAGAAAATAGACTAATGTTCAGTTTATTTAATCGCTATATTGCATGAAATGAAATGAAATGAAATGGAGGTGACCTCTAGGTTGAGCTGCTTCGGGGGTTCAGGGAATCATCTTATTTTATCTTATCTTCTGCATGCCATGATGTTCTCATTTTTATACCAAAATAGTGCTAATAGTAATAATCATAATTAATGTGACATTCTATACGAAAATAAATATAAATATTCCATTAAAAAAAGATATATAGTAGTATTATTAGTATAAGGGTTTATGTTATATCAGGTACTGATCATGCATGCATACAGCATGCACGCTTTTCACACGATGCACGCGCCGCACAGCATGCACACGCGCGCGCGCGGTTATTCCAGGTCCCGAGCTGTCATATTCCATTGTAAAAAGCCACGCACAAACGCACGCGCGCACACACACACACGCGCACACGCCTCAGGTCACATTTAAAGAAAGAAACGCAAGAGCCTGTTCTGTAAATGAATGAATGAATGAATGGATTAATTAATAAATAAGCAATGAATAATCGGAGCTTACCGTGTGAATAAAGGCAAAGTTAGGCGAGGTCCAGAGAGAAATTCAAAGCCAGTATTAATAATAATAATGATAATAATAATAATAATGATAATAATAGTAATATAAAGCCACACTGAGCACGAGCACCAATCCGCGTTCTCTTTATCTGCAAATCGGCAGCATGAAATAAATAAACAACAAACAAACAAATAAACATGGAATTTTGTTAAGAATTCAAAATAAGAACCAAGGCTCAAAAAAATGATTCAAATGAAGTGTTTATTTAACACAAAATAAAGGGACACAAGCAGGGGAAAGGGGGGAAACGCAAAAAAGGGGGTAAAAAAGAAAAGAAAAGAAGGATGAAGAGATGGATGGAAGGATGGAGGAGTTAAAGAAAGCAAGCTGCGTGCTGCTGCTCCGCACCGACACGCCACATCGCTGGAGAAAGTCTAACATGCGGAGGAGAGAGAGAGCTGCACGGCCATTTATACACACACACATGCACGCGCACACTTCACCATATATACACACACACACACACACTAACACACACACACACACACATACACACCAAAGTACACTCCTCTACCGTGATCGTTTCAAACCGCGGGATCCGATTGGCTCTCACGTGCCTTTCTCAACCCGTAATCCCACCCACTCTAAAATCCTATTGGCTCCCAGTTACATCAGTCATTGCGCCGGGTATGGAGCCACCCTGCGGAACTGAAATAATGAATGAAAAAAATGACAAGGACGCAACAAGACGAGGTGTAGAGCACGGGTGACCTTTTCTCCCTCCCCCATTTTTTTCTTCTTCAGTTCTTCTCCTTTCTGTTCTAATTTCTTCCCGTCTATTTCTTTACTTCTTTAATAATTTCTTTCTCTTTTATTCAATGTCATCTTTCTTTTTTCTGTTCTCATTTTGCTTTCTGTCATGCTGTCTTTTTTCCTTTTTTGATTTCTTACTTACTTTCCTTTTTTAATTGTTTATTAATTCTTTCTTTCTGTCCGTCTTTCTCTATCGTTTCTTACTTTCTTAAATTCTTTCTTTCTGTCTCTTTTTTCTTCTTCTTTCTTTCTTTTTTTCTTTCTTACTTTCCTTAAGTCTGTCTTTCTTCTTTAATTGTTTCTATATTCAATTTGAACAACCTATCAATTTCTTTCTTTCTTTCATTCTTTCTTCCTTCCTTCTTTTCTTTCTTTTTTCTTTCTTTTATTCTATCTTTTCTTTCTTATTTTTTTCTTTAAATCTTTATTTTTTCTTATTTTAATTGTTTATTTTATCCTTTTTAATTAATCCATTTCTTTCTTTCTTTCCTTTTACTTTATATCTTTTGTTCTTTCTTTCTTTCTTTTTCTTACTTGCTTTAATTCTTTCTTTCTTTGTTTACTACTTTTTAAAATTTATTTGTCTTTCTTTTTTTACTTTCCTTTCTTCTGTGTTTCTTTATTTAATCACTTCACTGTCATTCATCAATTATTATAATCCTTTTTTCTTCTTTTTTCTTTTTACACTCATTCAATCTGCATTTTCTTTCTACTTTTTACTTTCTTGTTTACTTTCTTTAAATGTGTATGTCTTTCCTTCTTTATTAGTTTTTTATTTGTGTTTTTGATTATTTATTGAATCATTTTGATTAATCTTTCTTTCTTCCTTTCTTTCTTTCATTATAATTTCTATTATATTATTATAATATTATAATATTATAATTCTTCCATTTTCTTACTTTTGTTCTTTCATTTATTCATTCTTTCATCTTACTGTCTTTTTTCTACTTTCTCTTCTCCTTAATTTCTTTTCACTTTCTTTCCTTTTGTGTTTTCTTTTGTAAATTTGTGATCTACAGTACATGTTTAAGTAGCACTGTAACATGGAGAGGCTTCAGTGACAGTTAAAATGGCTTGAAGTGGCTTTATGATTTTTGCCTCGATTATACTATCGCTGACCATAAATGAAATCTGTCATCTTGGAACATGTGGATGATGTGGATTAATCAAGACCAATTTTGCGTCACTGCAACATGATACAGCTTTCAGATCTCCTCAATATGTCCAAATTACTCCAACAATACACACACTGACTTGACAGATATTGTTTATTCTGTATAGATATTCTTTGTGGACACCTGACTATTTCACCCATACCGGAGTCCCCCTCTTATATTGGCCTATAAGCTCTAAACTTCTTTCAGACTGTGGCTGTGGAGATTGGTGTTTATTCACCTGTTCCATCATGACAGTAGGTGAGTGACCACTAGTCTCCACATTGTATAATGCTATATTATAGAAAGACCTGTTAGTGTGATGGTCAGGCATTCCCATACGTACTTTTGGCTGTTTAGGTTCAGCTAACTGAACCTAATGGACAAGAAGCATGTGAAATAACCATGTCTAAATCGACTAGAACATTAATATGAGGCACATCAGCGATGACAATGGCGCCTACTGCTATGGCATTAGGACATTCTTTTTACTCTTTCACAAAGCTCTGAAAATGATTCCAGGGCTGATAATAAGAGGACAAACATCAGCCACAGCCTGAGGAATCAAGTGAGAAAGACCAGACTTCAGGAGCATTGGCTTCCCAGAAGGCATTGCAATCTGATAATTCAAGAGGTAATGGGTAAGGTAAGAGATCTTTGAGCCAAACTATTAATTCATAGTCATGACCTTAGTGACTTATAAGGCACTGGAAATATTCCTTATGAAAAAAATGAGTGGCGTGTTCAGCCTTTACACATGGAATAGTGGAGGTAGGGGTTAAGTGTAAAAGCTTTTAATATTTTTTTTACAAATATTACAATACAAATATCAGTTTTCTTCGTTCGTTGCCATTTTCCAACCTTAAGCAGGTACAAGTAGGAAGTGGAAAATGTAGAGTTTACACTTGACTTATTGAAATGTTTTTCTACTGTATACTTTTATATATATAATCAAATTTAAAAATATATGACTCTGAGAAATACACACCAGGTAAGTAAGTAAATTTACATATGTGTAAATGACAATTATTTCTTTAATCCGATCTGATGATTTTCATATAAGGAAGAAGAAGTTTGCCATGCTTCATAGATGAGCTCCTTCTCCAAAGTCAATCTCAGAAAAATTAACCAACCATGTCAGCTCATGTATGTGGAAGAGGGTGAATAGCGCTTTCCTCCAAGTGTGTTAAATTCCTCTAGGACTTGTTTGGGTGGGATCTGTGGTAGTCCTGAGTTACTCTTTACCCTCTCGTAATGGGCGCCGGAGAGAAAATGTCCTACAACAGGCTTACTCTGCAAATTGCAATGCATTGCACTAACAAAATTGTGTATAAATCTGTTTATATTTAAATATGTCACTTACGTATTTCTCAGTTCCGTCATTATTCCATCATCTGTACATCACAGAATGGTACTTCAAAGTGTAGAGTATGTCTACAGTAGTTAGCGTGCTAGATACTGTAGTTAGTAAGCCTATACTGTATCCCAAGGTCTTAAAAGAGACCTTGGAGTGTAAATCTTCATCGTTATCGCTGCTAGAGTGATGAAGACGATGCACACTTATGAATAGAGGAAGTCAGTAAATATGGTTTAAAAGGTATAATGATTTAGAAAAAATGTAAATTTTTGTGAGTTTATTATTACAGTAGGAAGAAACGATTTGCCGAACACCGAACACGAGTGCACTGAACACCAATTATTTAATTGGTGAATTGGGATACAATATTTTGTAGTTTGTACTTAGCATTTTAGCTAAGCTAAAGCTATGCTAGCTAGCTTGTCATAACTGAGGTAAGTAGGCATTTCCAACCAAGAGCCAGGCTCTGTTTATTCCTCCCATTTTCCCATTTATAGATTAATTGTGGTTTAGGTGGAGTCGACCGGAGCTCCCACATTACTGCTTTAAAGCTGCTCTTTAGAAAACCTATGACTGACATCATACAGCGTTTGTCCAGTTCTTATACACTATATGTTAATACCATAAAAAGGCCTGCTGTTGTGCTACTAGGGAGACGTTAGTCCTAAATAAAAATAAAAATGTGCTAAAAACTAGAGTTTTCTTCTACAAATGTTACATAAACGTTTCCTTATAGGGTGCTATAAAACATTTATTTGTTAAACAACATTGTAAATCCATACATATACAGTATCTCATACACAGTTTATGACGGTAAAAACCTGTGATTTGAATTAAAGGTCACCCATTATGTATGTTTTTTTTATTTATTTATTTATTTTTTTACATTGGATGGCTTTCTTATGTTTGTGCAAAAATAATACCATTTTCTGCTTTTTGTTCTTTTGGATTTTTCTGCTGGTCATAGTTTAAACAAGGTGATTAGATTTTATCTCCTATTGTGACCTCATATAGATTAGAAGACACCCTCTCCCAGCTTGTTGCTCTGCTCTTTACTGGAGGGGTGTGGCTCACTGGATTAACACACTGAATAACACACTTTTGGAGAGCTCTAAGACTGGTGTTAACTTGTTAAAGAAATAGTAACATATGGGACCTTTAATACTATACTACTGTCAAGGCTGTTGCTATGGGAAAATAATTAACCCTTCTGACCAATGAGAGTTGAGAATTTAAAAGTGCTGTGTAAGGACCCTATATTTCCTTTTTTTTGTCATTGTGATTTGGCTGAATGCTTAATATAACCATATGAAACTCTGTCCAGGGTGTACCCTGCCTCGTGCCCGAAGCCTCCTGGGATAGGCTCCAGGCTCCCCCGCGACCCTGATCATAGGATAAAGCGGTATAGAAAATGAATGAATGAATGAATATGCTTCTTCAAAGAATATACTGCAATTTTACCCCATGAGAGCAGATTAGATTTATATGTTTCATGGTGAATCGTTACAGGAATCAGTGAGATGGCTTTCAAGGGACTTGTTACTGTAAAGGAAATATAAACTGTAATAGATAGAGTTTCCGTGGACATGTTACAGAGGCCACCACACACACATGCACATACTGTACACACAAGTACAGAATAGAATTATATTCTAACCGCCCAAAAATTGCATTTTGTAATACAAATTCATATAATCTACACTGAAAAAAATGTTTTGTTACTTAATTTTTTTATGGTAAGTGGTTGCACACAACATGTTTATCTAAATCCAGATATATATTTTAAGCTGAATGTATTTATTATTTTTAAGAAACTTCTAAATGAATTGCATTGGCGATTTTAGCTAAATTATTTTGGGTATATTTTAGACTAATTTCCTTAGTAATTCCAACTGGCACCATGTTAAATCTACTTAAATATA
>JAQQZS010000013.1:13839436-13855609 GCA_030068045.1 Platyallabes tihoni | reverse complement strand
GCATGGAAAACATTGTTTAAACCCTTTACAATGAAGATCTGTAAAGTTATTTGGATTTTTACAACATTATTGTTGAACTACACAGTCCTGAAAAAGGGGCATGAGTATATATATATATAATGTACAATACGCAAACTGACGCACGCATGCATGTGTGTGTGAATACAGTTTGAGACAAAATTTATAGTATTGAAATGAAGAGACAAACAATTTTACCTTGTTGTCATCTATAAGTTCATTTCTCCTGAAAGAAACTTACAGTACATATACACTATTAGCGTGTTGATTTACCACAGTATGCATAATGTAAGTGTCGGTAATGTGTGTGTACCACCTCACTGTAGACATGTGCATTCAAGATGGTTGCATTTCAGTACTGTATATTATATACTGTAAGTACTGCATCCTGTGCAGTACTTACAGTATATAATATACAGTACAGGTATGTGTTCAGGCTCACTTGTTCCTTAATTGGGGAATCTTAATTTAGCACTAGTTTGATAAGTGCCTGGTTGACACTTGACACTTTGCTAAAATATAAAGGAATGCAAAAGGATAAATCTTTTCTCTCATTGTCTATACTGCTTTATCCTGTATACAGTGGCATGGGGCTCCGGATGCTTTTCCAAGAGACTTAGGGCACAAGGCGGGTACATCCTGGACAGGGTAACAGACATACACACACTCATTCACACACACTAAGGACACTAATTTACTGGAAACGCCAATTAGCCTAATCTGCATGTCTTTGGACTGTGGGAGGAAACCAGAGTACCCGGAGGAAACCCATGAAGTAGAGGGAGAATATGCAAACTTTCCTCCCACAGTCCAAGGACAATCAGGCTAGGCTAACTGGTGCTCCCAAATCCCCAGTAGTGTATAAATGCGCATGTGAATATTGACCGGATGTCCTACCATAGTCGTAAAATGGGAATAAATACAGTGGTCACCACTGGCCTCCACGGTCCCTAGTGGGATTACTTCCTAGATGGATGGATGGAGTGACTTTATATACTGTACATCTAATGAGAAAGTCATGTTGGACAGGATATAATAATTCCATAGTTATAAGTTCCAAAATAGGAACCATTTCCGGGTTGGAAATCTAGTTCAAACTGGTGAAATAGGGAAAAAAAAAACAAGAGATGTTTCACTCTTCTTACATTCCACATAGTCTCATAATCTCATGTATCGTAACTGATAAAGATGCAAGGTTGAGTGCGCATTTCTTTACAAGCACAAACATCAGCCAGACATTACAGCTGTTGTTGTGTCTCATTTCTTCCTAATTATGCTACATTTTGCAAATTCACTTAAATTGGGTAACATTTGTGAAAGAAGAGAGAGAGAGAGAGAGATGAGAATAGACATGAGTGTCAGACTTCATGCCTTGTGTTTAGAGCATTTCTCATTAGAAGTGAAGGGTAGTGATTTTGTATGTGTGTGTGTGTTGGTGTGTGTGTGAGTGTGTGTGTGTGCTCTTATCTTCTGTTGCCTACTTGATTGCAGCAGAGTTTTTTTTTTCTTGAAGAGCAACAAATCTAACCAAAAGTGAACAGGGAAAACAAGTAGGACTCAGAAAGCAGAAATAGTCCGAGTCACCAGAACACACTGTGACATCAGCTGGCTTTGATCCAGACAAACCCATGATCCATTTCTGTCCTTCCTCCTCTCTTTCTCCTCTTCTTCTTTCCTCATACTGTACATCCCGCATATAAACTGCAGTGACTGAGGGATCGGTTTGGACAAAAAATAATTTATCTCAAAAAATTTATATCTTAATTAATAATTAATAATAATAAAAATATAAATAATAAATAAAATATAATAAATAAAAAATTATATAAATATAATAAATATAATAATAAAATATACTAATAAATAATTTATATAAATATAAATAATAATTAATAAATAATACTATTATCTTAATAATTTATCTTAATAATTTTAACTTTATGTGCTCAAGTTATTTCGGTATATACATACTGTACAGCTCGAGGGTGCGGCACGATAGTGTAGTGGTTAGCACTGTCGCCTTGCACCTCCAGGGTCCGATTCCCGTCTCTGTGTGCATGGAGTTTTATGTTCTCCCCGTGCTTGGTGGGTTTCCTCCGGGTACTCCGGTTTCCTCCCACAGTCCAAAGGCATACAGGTTAGGCTAATTTGCGTTTCTAAATTGCCTATCATGTGTGAATGAGTGTGTATGCCTTGCGATGGATTGGTACCCTGTCCAAGTTGTACCCGGCCTCGTGCCCTAAGTCTCCTGGGAAGTCTTATAGACGAAGAGTGAGTGATACATGTCAAGGGGATGGATGGCTCGGTGGTTAAGGTGTTGGACTGCTGACCAGGAGGTCGCTGGGTTGTGACTGTTGACCCTTGAGGAAGGTCCTTCACCTTCACCCCCAGATATACCCAGATGCTGTGATGGCAATCGAACCCTGTAAATAACTGACACAGAACCAACGTCAGTTATATATACGTTTCCCGATGTGCCCGGCGACACGTAGATGAAACCAACCAACCAACCAACATACTGTATATCTGAGATCAAATGTTAGTGCAGCCTATGAAATTTAAACTCTATAGGCAATAAATAAGATGGGAAAATAATGTCAGTTGCTAGTGCGAAGGTGAGCGGACACGTTCTTGTAAAGCAAAGAGCTAAAGGTCACGTCATATCGAATTGTTGGTTGCTTTTAAAGCAGTTTTAACACCTTGGAGTGTTGATGGTGGCTTGAGAAAGAGAGAGAGAGAGAGAGAGAGAGAGAGATCCCCTGTCTAATATTAATATGTTATTTAATCACATGGGGGATGCTGGGATGTTGCATTCCGATTTTAATGAGGGCTGAAAGTGTGCTGACGAGCAAAGGGGAGCAAGAAAGTTAACTGCCTAGTACCTGTTTTGGGAATTTAAATGGTTACTTGAAGAAATGAAAGAAATTTTAAGACTATTGAAGCTCTGTGTGTGTGTGTGTGTGTGTTAAAGAGAAACTAAGTCAATTTCTTATTATGCCTCCTGTAGGACCTGCATATCAGGAATCGTTTATTTCTTTTTTGCGGTAACTAAAGACCTACGAGTTCTGTTTAATTTTTAAAAAAAATATTCTTTATACATTTATACACACTGTCTCTTGAAAAATAATAATATTATTAATAATAATAATAAAAACCCAAATGTAGCTTTTATTTGTCACGTCAATAAAACGCCTTGAGCCATTGAACTGCATTGTGTAAAGACTGAAGCGCTGCTGTTATAGCTGTGTCCTTGCCATACATGTGTGTAATTGTGTGGCATGTGTGCGTTTGTTTGCGAGAGAGCAGGTGAGAGCTTGGACGTTTTCAGAAAGGGACCTCAGTCGCCGTAATAGCATTTAAATGTCAGAAAAAAGAAATCGCACAGTAATATGTTCTAATATTAGATTGTGCTGAGCAGCAAAAGGCCACAGATGCCCAGCAGCGCTGAGAAATAATTTCACACCCACTCAGGCTTCCTGCTGCTCCCTCTGCAATATAAACCCCTGAAAAACTTTCGGCTCGCTTCCGTGGCTGCTCGAGCCACGGCTAATAACATGGTGAAGGCGTGTGTGTGTGTGTGTGTGTGTGTGTGTGTGTATGTGCGTGTAGTGGCTCTTAATCTTAGTACACTGCACTGTTGTGTGCCTCCCTGCTCCAAAACATGACCTTATGTACAGTATATAATATGTTTTGTGCTATGAAACATGAATGTGATTCATCGCAATTGGGCATCCACATAATCAAAGTTTAAGCATCTCCTTCAGTAAGCACTTCCCATCAGGAAGCATAATGTTGCATGAACGTTGTAATATAGTATGATGGAACCTTGGCATATGACTGATCTCGCTTATGATTTTTCACCTTAAGAATTTTCATTCGCCAAGAAATTTTCATTGGAATACGGAGCATTTTCAGGTTACGGATGAAAAAACTGAACCGAACGCCGGCTAAATTGCGTGTACATCCGGGAGCGGTTCAAAACTTGTTTGCATCAGTGGAAAGACAAGCAAAGCTAATTTATGAATTTTACAATTTTTTGTGGATTTTATTGCATTGTGTGCAAGAATTAGTGAAGACATAACGCCATGTGTCCCGAGAAAGTTAGCAAGGATGGTAATAAGAAGAAAACGGAGCCGCTTTTAATGGAAATTAATAAGGAAATTATCGCTAAAAAAAAAAGAATTGCCAAGCAGAATCAGAAAATATGGTTAAGTGTGGTTTAATGGCTATTTATTTATATATTTTATCTTATTTACATGGCTTTTCTAAAAGTTTTGATTGTTTTTATATGCAAAAATATGACTATACAGTAGTGTTGGAAATCGGTGATATTATAATATCTTTGGGTGGCTGAAACGGATTATCTGTATTTGCATTATTTCCAATGGAAAGATTTGTATTACAATACAAATGTTTGAGGCGGCACGTTGGCTTAGTGGTTAGGACCCTCTCTTAGCACCTCCAGGGTCTGGGTTTGATTCCTGCCTCGAATCTGTGCGCATGTACTCCCCGTGCTTGATGGGTTTCCTCCGGGTTTCCTCCCACAGTCCAAAAAAATGCAGGTTAGGCTAATTGGCGTTTCCAAATTGCCCATAGTGTGTGAATGAGTGTGTGTGCGATGGATTGCCACCCTCGGAACAGATTAAACTTGTGCACCGAGGGACCGCTGTATAGCAGTTTTCTAATGAAACATTTTCTTCTAGGCAACTTTGTGTGTCAGAAAATAATGTTCCAAAATGAGTAAAATTCAGAAAGTGGCGTTTATCACGCTCTGCTGTAAAACTGTTCACATTTTATGAAAGTGCTGTAGTGTAATACAGTAAAATGGTTAAAGTGCTAAATTCTTTTTTTTTTTCATTAAATTCAATTACAGAAACAAGCCCAAGTACAATGATACTGTAAATAATATAATACAGTACCTATAAACCTACAGGAGCTTGCATATGTACTGTACTGTACTGTACATAACCTCACTGTTTATATTTCCTAAAAGATAGATAACTACAGGAAAATGGAAGAAAATAAACAAAGAAATGCAATCAATACACAAACTACATTAAACCGAAGTTGTTCTATAAATATATATATATTTTTTTTACATACAACTTGTAAGAACTCTATTCAATAATTGAGTGAGAGTAAAAAGCACAATAAATAGTATTAAATTAAATTATAACGGTGCTTTATTCATTCACAATTTCTTTCACACATAGTAGAAAAGCAATATTTCCTCTGCCTTATGAATTATTCACATCTGGCTCGTGTGTTCTCAGCTATATGTCGTGACCCTGTGCTGCCTCCCTCCTGTACCCTTGAACAGACTCTGACCTTTAGGGTCAGGGTTATGAAAGCGCTTACACACTTTATCATCAGTGAAGGTCATGTCTTTTTCCTCTGTGTGTGTGTATGTGTGTGTGTGTGTGGCCTGGCTGAGATTTTATATTTACATATATATTCATTTGGCACACTTTCGTCCAAAGCAATTTAGAATGGAGCTCAAGGGGCCCAACAGTGTTAGCTCAGCAGCACTGGGATTTGAACTCACAACCTTCTTATCCACGGCTGGTTGAACCACTATGGATTGTTGGTTTGGCATATTTGCTTTATTTTATTTATTTGATATTATACACACACAACTCTATTTTAGTTTCTGCCCTGGGGGAACACTATTCCCTAGGGATGCATTTTACTGCCAGCCAGAGGGGGCAGGAGAAAAACATACCACAATGAGACACATAGCAATTACAAAAACACAACATTTTCAAGGAAAACAAAATTTATTATTATGATTTTTTAGAAATTTTGGAAATATATTTATTCTTTTAAGAAAATTTTGTTGAGCAGTTATGGCACGACTACAGGATTTAAATTGCTACTGACACCAAGGCTCCTTGGTGAGGGCCCTGGATTGCAAAAATACAACTCAAGCTATGAGAAGCACACCCGCAGTATACGAATACCCACGTTCCATCCTTTCAGATGATAATTCACCGAAGCTCCAGAACCTAGCCTTTAGTTTGTTGCATCGTGCGGTTGGATAAGGCTTTTCGACTGCTCTGATCGTTTGGGGATTTGGCGAGAAGATTTGACTCTCTGATCAGAGTTCTTTCCGAAACTGTGGAAAGACTCTAAAGCACACGCAGTCCAGCTGCAGCTGTTATGGGAAGCAACTTGGAAGCGGTTGCCGTAGAGATCAGAGATGAGTGAATCGCCCACGCGCTCTCTCGGCACTGCTGGAGTCGATTACGGCACATCGCCGGGCTAACACGCGCCGTAAATCTTCAGAGGCGAGAAAGAGAGGGGGCAAAGTTCGGAGGACAGGGGACAAGAGGATGTCTTGTTCAAAATTGATCCCTTGGCTGTCCATAAAAAAATAAAAATAAAATAATATATTTATATATATGAGTGGGTAGCTGGGAGACTGAGATAGGATCAGACAGAGGAAAACATGAGGGAAAGAGCAACAAGCACAAAAAGAATGACAGAATTAGATATATCAGACACAGAGAGTGCTCTTCACATTCAAAAGTGCCGAAGGTGGACAGAAAGAGAGTGTTTACTAAAGTAGGGTTAAGGGCGACAGTGCTCGTGTGAGCTAAACCACAGTGCAGTAAGCACAGCTAGCGAGCTCTGTGTGGGATGTTGGGACACGACTGCTCTTTAAACAGAAGCCTTAAAACGCCTTTCAGCTCACCTCAACATGGAAAAGCCTCTGAGATCCAAGTCTCTTTCGGTCTCTTAATGTTCCTTAGGGAGGGTCCAATGTGAAAAGTGCTTCCTAAAGGATTAATGAATTTTAACGTAGCGGTTAATACAGAGAAAGAGCTCCATCCATCATGGCTGCCACGCTAATGGCTCGTTCTGGAAAGCCCGGTTCGAATCTTTTGGCCTTTTCGCCTCTCGTTGCTTCGAACAAGGTAAATAAACTCTGACTATTGAATGGTATTGAACGCATATTATCCTTGGACAAATGTCACCTCTTGTTTATGTTGTAGCGAATGAGGAAGTGAGCATGCAGGCTGAGTGTAATCCTCTGAAATGCGAACGGCAACAGTGCAGACTCGCAACGCTGTATTGACTTAGCAGGCTCATGCAAACATACAATTACAAGGCTCCGTATAAGGATTTTCCCCTTGTGCCTCTTGCTCTTCCTGGTGTGATATGTTAGAGAGTCAAACATGATGGATCATATGACATGCAGGAGCCTAGGGGTGAGAGAGGATGTAGGTTAATATTTCTGGTGTAGCATCAAACAGGATCAAACCGAATACATCGTCCTGAATTGAATGCAGTTCATTAGGTTGTATTACACACACACACACACACACACCCACAAACACACACACACACACACACACACACACACTTGTCATTTTCAGTGTAGTGAAATAGAGAGGCTCAGTGCAGATACTCTTTGATGACTTTTGACATGCTGCAAAGTGACAAGCTGTAGTGTGAGTGCCTACAGCTCTTACTGCACACTGGCAAAGAGAGAGTGAGAGAAACAAAATAAAAAAGGAAAACGAGGAAAGAAACCTCGTCTAACCTTCATCTAGCCTCCTATAACCTCTTATACAGTAGGAGCCGTGTCAAACGGCCGCCTGGACCATGGCGGTTCCCAACGCGAACCATGACATGGACACAAACCGTGCACGGAATGTGATTCTCCGCGATGGTGCAGTTAATGATGCCCCGCCCAATAAACGCCCATATGCGCTTTCCAGTAAGATGGTTGCAATGCTGTATAATCCCACCAGGTGAAGCATTGACTGCTTCAATTAACTGCAGTATCCAGGCAGCCTTATACACTATGTTCATGTATAAGCAGGTCTTACATTGTCAACTTAGTTTCATAAATAGATGCTTATGGTATTTAAAATAAATAAATAAATAAGTTAATTAATTAAACTAGTTATTGCAATATTTTTCAAGACATCCTTAATAATCGTTAAAGACATGGTAACATCTGTAATTTATCTATACCGATAGTTGTGAGTATGCAGGCTATGTATTTTACATTACGGTGTATTTTATCTAGTTCCATTTAATACACTGGTAGATAATATTTTGCTGCAAAGTAAAGCTTAAAATGTACTGTAACTTCTGCACAAACAGGAGGCTCTCCGGAGCTATAGTCATGCTTCATCCAAGGCAAGCGACACTCACCATTCTAATCTCCTTTTTACTGCTCTAATATCTTGGCTTCACAATCGACTGTGGAAGTGCTGTTTTCATCACTATCTGCACTTCTGATTTTAAACACCTGCTGCATGATTAGGGAAGGCTAATCATGCAATCATGCATACAGTAATAGCTTCAAATACTTTGCACCGCTCTGGTTATTTAAAGCAATGCCTTGCATAAATATAGTGAAGTAGAAAGTACAGATATTTATTGTAGGATGTAGTGGAGTAAAGGTAAAAATAATCCGCTACTATTTGAGTAAAGTATATATACAGTATATGAGAACCATACTTTTGTACAGTAACAAAGTAAATATACTGTAGTTACCTTTCACCCCTGTCTAATACTCCCAACCTCCTTCCTTCCTTCCTTTCATACAACCTCTATCACCCTTTTACCCTTCAAACCCCAAACTAATTTTATCAACCGCATGCAACCACTTTTAAATCCTATAGTTGTGTCAGGAACTAACCGGAGCTGAACAGAAGACGTAGCGATTAGCAGTTAGCCCTGTGTAGCGTGGATGGTAAACCCAAACGCGGAAGTGACACGAATAGGCAGGATAACCATGCTTGTTGTTGTTAGGACTCTCTCGTAGCATGAGAAACAACATGGGCAAACGCAATGACTGAGCCATGTGCCGTGTCATCTTGTCTCCTCTTATACTTCCTGGTTTGCGACCGCATTACTTCCGTGTCCTAGTGCCGGTCGCAGATTGAGTGTGCATGACAGTACCCCCCTGTCCAGGACCAGCTCCTGACGGTCCTGGGGTGGAGGATACCCGACGACGGTAGTCTTGAATCAATTCAGGGTCGAGAATGAACCGGGCCGGAATCCAAGACCGTTCCTCTGGGCCGTAGCCTTCCCAATCGACCAGGTACTGGGTGCCTCTGCCCCGAGGGCGCGAATTGAGGATCCGGTGTACGGTGTAGGTGGGACCACCGTCAATGATCTGGGGAGGAGGAGCAGGGGGGCTGGGTGGAGTCATGGGAGAGGTGATGAAGGGTTTGAGTTGGGACGTGTGAAATACTGTGTGAATCCGGAGCGCCGCAGGCAGCTGGAGCCGGTAGGTGACAGGGTTGATCCGTAAAGTGATGCGGTATCGGCCGATGAACCTGGGTGAAAGCTTTCGTGATTCGGTGTGCAAGTGGAGATTTCTAGTTGATAGCCATACCTTGTCACCCACATGGTACAACCGTTCCGGAGGGTGTCGACGGCGATGTTGGATCCTATAGTTGTTGTTAGCTTTTTGGATGGCAATTTTTGCTTGTTCCCACAGCCGTCGACACCTACGGACCAACTGTTGGGCCGATGGTACATCAACCTCTGGTTCTTGGTGGTTGAACATCGGAGGTTGGAAATCATGGCATACCTCAAATGGGCTTAAGTTGGTGGCAGAAGAGATGTGGAGGTTATGGGATAGTTCTGCCCATATGAGGTAGCGGGCCCAGGAGCGCTGACGATCAGCAACGAAACATCTCAGGTAGCGGTCCAGTTGTTGCTTGGTCCATTCCGTCTGACCATTCGTCTGGGGGTGATATCCAGAGGACAGACTGCAGGTGGAATTGATCAGATGGCAGAAGGCCTTCCAGAACCGGGCTGTGAACTGGGGCCCTCTATCCGAGACGATGTCCCTTGGGAACCCATGCAGTCAGACTACGTGTTCCAATATCAGCTCAGCTGTGTTTTTTGCTTATGGGAGTCCGGTGAGGGCTACCAAGTGCATTGCTTTGGAAAACCCATCGACTATGGTCATGATGGTATTCTTCTCTTCGGAAACCGGCAGGCCCGTGACGAAGTCAACAGCAATGTGCGTCCAGGGTTGGCAGGGTACAGGAAGTGGTTGAAGTTCTCCCGGGGTTGGTGTCCTTGGCCCTGGCGCACAATGGGCATGCCTGGATGAACTCTCAGATGTCTCTTGCCATGGAAAGTCTCTTGGCCACCAAAAGGCTCGTCGTATGAATAGTAGGGTGCGACAGTTGCCAGGATGTCCTCCGATGGATGATGAATGTCCCCATTGGATAACCTCTGATCTTCGCTCCACAACAAACGGTTTGTTGGTGTCGGGGTGGAGAAGGATGGGAGCAGTGGTGAAGCGACGGCAGAGTTCTCTGAAGGCGGAGATGGCGTTGGGATTGAGTCCAAATGGATGAGGTGATCAAAGGGGCCGCAACTGTATTGTAGTCCTGGATAAAGCGACGATAGAAGTTCGCAAACCCGAGGAACCATTGAAGTTGCTTTAGGGTCTTGGGTAGGGGCCAATGACGCACAACTTCCAGCTTCTGCGGGTCCATGGCCACACCCTGGGACGAGATGACAAAACCCAGGAATGTGGTGGAGTGCTGGTGAAAAGCACATTTTTCCAACTTAAAGTAGGTTGGAAGGGCGAGTAATCTCTTTAGAACCGCCCTGACATGTTAGATGTGTTCTTCAACTGTTCATGAATAAATAAGGATGTCATCTAAATAGACGAACACCCATCGGTCTAGCATGTCTCTCAGGACATCATTTATGAACTGTTGGAATGCTGCTGGTGCGTTGCAAAGTCCAAAGGGGATTACCAGGCTTTCATAGTGTCCAGTGGGTGTGATGAATGCCGTCTTCCACTCATCGCCATCTCTGATGTGCACCAAGTTTTAGGCGCTCATGAGGTCCAACTTAGTGAAAATGGTGGAAGTTGGACCGGATAGGGCGTCCAGGGCGGAGTTGGTTAATGGCAACGGGTGCCGGTTTTTGATTGTGATGTTGTTGAGCCCCCGATAGTCAACACAGGGACGAAGTTCCCCACCTTTTTTCTTTACGACGAAAAACCCCGTGGCTGCTGGTGAGGATGAGGGTCAAATGGTCCCTTGGCAGAGGGCGTTAGAGATGTACTCCTCCATTGCCTTGGTTTCCGTGGCCGATAGTGAGTATAGATGGCCGCGAGGGGTGGGGGGGGGGTAGCCTGGCTGAAGATCTATAGCTAGGATTGTGCTGGTGTCAACGTCGGGGGCCTCAGACTCCTTGGAACACGTCCTAGCCTGAGCCTGTAGGCATAGTTCGTTACAGGTCGGCCCCCATTGTAATATCCGATTTTGTGTCCAGGATATGAGTGGGTTGTGTTGGAATAGCCAGGGGTATCCGAGTATGATGGGAGGTGACGAGATGGAAGTAAGGTGAAATTGGAGCTGTTCATGGTGTTGGTCGATGATGAGGGTGATGGGTTGGGTCTGATTGGTGATGGGGCTTGTAGAAAGAGGCCGACTGTCCAGAGATGTGATTCGAACTGGCTGGGATAACGCCTCGATTTTTACCCACAATTTCTTGGCATAAGTGGTGTCAAGGCACCGGAATCGATGAATGCTGTACTTCTGAATAGTTTGTGGCCAAGTTGGAGGGATACCTGAACCGTCAGATGGGGGGAGGTGTTGGTTGTCGTGGAGGAGATTTGGAGGGTCCCCGATGAGTTGCTCTCCTTACTCACCGGGTTTGGGCGTTTCCCGGCCGGAGAGGACAAATTGCCCGATGGTGTTGTGCTGACCCACAATAAGCACAGTCCCTCTCTAAAACGGCATTCACGTTCTGCCACGGTTAGGGAGGCGCGTCCTAATTGCATGGGTTCCCCGGTTTCGGTGTCAACCACGGCAGGAGGTGGAGATCCGACATTTCCAGTGACTGAGGTGGTGAAAGGTGTCGGGGTTCGAGGTGCTGTGTAGGAAAACGTGGGTGGTGGCGGCAGGGTCCTCGGAGCTGGCTTTGGGCAAGATAATAGGCGCTGGTCTATACAGAGGGCGAGCTGTATCAGTCCCTCCAGAGTAGCGGGAAGTTCTCGTCTGGCGAGCTCGTCCTTAATCCGTGAAGCCAGTCCCTTGTAGTAGGCTGTCCGGAGTACGGAGTCTCCCCATGACGTCTGCACCGTGAGAGTATGGAAATCTGCTGTATAGCGACTCACGGACAACCCTCCCTGCCGTAGGTGATACAATTTAGCGTTGGTCTCCACCTCGCCCGCAGGGTGTTCGAAAGTGAGTTTAAGTTGGCGGGTAAATTCATAATATGAATGGGTGACGTCGGAATCAGCGTGAAGGACTGCCGTGGGCTACTCTGCTGCCTGCCCGGTTATCAACGTGACTAAGACAGCAATGCACACTCGATCAGTTGAGTATTTGGTGGCATTAAACTCAAACACCAGATCCAATGCCATTAGAAAGACACTGCATCTCCCGTCCGTGCCATCCCATTTGTCAGGTAGGGAAAGAAAAATATCAGATGATGGGGGGTGCTGCGGTACTGTGGCCGCCGCGACGGGAGGCAGGCTAGCCTTGCTAGCGATAGCCTTGCGGAGGGCCGCGTTCTCCTGCCGAAGCTCCACCACCTCACGACGCAAGGCCGCGACGTCTTGGACGCTCTGACGAAGAGTAGCGACCTGTCCGGTTAGCTGTTCGATTAGCTTGGCGTGCCGGTTCACCACGTCGCAGAGGTGCGAGTGATCCGCTTGGTTCACCGCTCGAGGTTCAGTCATTCTGTCAGGAACTAACCGGAGCTGAACAGAAGATGTATTGATTAGCAGTTAGCCCTGTGTAGCGTGGATGGTAAACCCAAACGCGGAAGTGACACGAATAGGCAGGATAACCATGCTTGTTGTTGTTAGTACTCTCTCGTATAGAGAGCAAGGGAAAACACAAATCAACCCGCGTCCTAGTGACACACACTCAATCGAGAAGTAGACCAAACAAAGTGAGTACTCACGGATCTGCCGATGTAGCATGAGAAACAACATAGGCGAACTCAATGACTGAGCGATGTGCCGCGTCATCTTGTCTCCTCTTATACTTCCTGGTTCGCGACCGCATTACTTCCGGGTCCTAGTGCCAGTCGCGTATCGAGTGTGCATGACAAGTTGTTCTATCTACTAGCCGTTTCACAAAACTAACCCTCAACCTAACATCATGGCTTCTATCTATTCTAGCCTTCTTTGTCCCCAATACACCTTGACTCTCCTAATCCTAATCACCATTCTCCTTGTACCCATTCTTTCTCCAATCTTTCTTTCAATCTTCCTCTAACCTTCTTCAGTTTTTACCAATCTAAACACTTCGCATTTAATAACCTCTAACCCCCTTTAGTTTTCTAACAATACACATCTCCCACTCTTTGCTACCCTTTTTACATGAGTAACCTCATTTTTACCTTCCCAAACCCACACAAACCAGTATTTATATCTTCTAGTCCAAGCAGAAAAGCATGTACAGTGGCAGAAATTTATCAAAGAGCTGCCCTACCAACAGACTCAGGAAATCCTTTGTTCCCGGGGCCATACACTGGTTTAGCACCACTTTATGATTCCTGGGGACGTTATTGGAATTCTTGGTCAGAAGGTCCCTCAAACACCACTACTCATCTTCAGTTATACATGTTGCTCTGCTACATAACATACTTACTGTTCACAGGCATTATTATTTATCTACTCATCATCTTAACTGCATTGAATTGCATTGCCTTGTTCACTTTTGTACTGCTTTCAATGGCTCAATGGCTATAACTCATTGCACATCTCAATTTTCTGTAGTCTATTCATTAATATTTATCCTCATTTATTGATATTATTCATTTCATTCTCATTTCATATATATTTGGAGGCTGTGTCCTGCTGGCATGTGGGCACAAGGCTCGTGAGCGATGGCGGTGGGTAGAGTGGCAGAGTTGGTCCGCAAGGGCAGTGGCTCCTGCATGCTCCTCTCATTGTCTTGGACAGCTGGCCCCTTCCAGCTCTCCTTGGGGGTGGCTGCAGACAGGAGTCCACCGTGACGTTTGGTGACTGGGTGATTTTTTTCAGCTGGGAACAGGGGCCTTAATGTGAACACACTGTGGGCTTTCCCTCTTCAGCAGCAGGATCACAAAAATCTGGCTCTATGTGAGAGTGAAAGTGTCGGGAAGCTCGTGCAGCCCTTTTACGGCTGTCCTTAATGCAGTGATCAAAACACCGCATTCCATTCGCGCCTTTGAAGTCTCTGGGGTGCATGACATCACTCTTTCCATGCGTGGTAGTGACACTGCTCTGTAGATCACCGGACCTCGAGCTAAACACCCAGCTGCTTTTTTACATAGCGCAGGGAAAGCCCGAGATCCATTAACAATGATCAATCACCAGCCATGTCCATTCCACAGCTCCGTTCAGAAGTGGAGGGACACAATATATATACAATATATAAACAGTAAACATGTAGTTGCAATTACAGATGGTCTATCATGTCTAGTGTAGTCAAAAAGTAAAAAAAATAAAAAACCTGGAAGAAGATCATACTACTACAAAAATTACTAAGATTAAAAAGTGTTCTTTTATATCTTTTAGGCACATTTTACTTTTTATCTTAGTAATTTCTGTTGTAGTATGATCTTCTTCCAGGGATTTGTTTTCTTTTTCTTTTTGACTACACTAGACATGATAGACAATCTGTAATTGCAACTACATGTTTATTGTTTATTATGTTTCTACCCTTGCTACTAAATGTTGGAAATTTCAATAAAGATCCCCTTCTATGGGATCATCTATCTATCTATCTATCTATCTATCTATCTATCTATTAAATAAGTACTGTTTCCTTCCCTCTAATGCCCCTTTAACTGTAACTGTAACCCCCATTTCCCATTTCTTTAACTCCACCCACAGTCTCTCTCGTACTCTACTAACCACTTATGAACTTTTAACTTCTGTACCCTTGTTTCTAGCCAGATTACACCGCCCCACAATTTACTCTGGCTCCTTTTAGCCCCTTTATATGTAAAACCCTATTATCTTTTCCCAAATATTCTCCCCTTCATACCAACACCTTTTACAATGCAAAGTCTGTATCTTAAAAATTCAGCCAATCTGATTTTTTTTCTCTGCTGTTGGTGAGAATATTAAGGCCTTCCTCTAAGGCTTTCCCTGATGGCCTGCAGAACTTGAAAGCAAGGCCATATAAAAAAAAAGTTTATTTAGCATCTTAGCAGAGTTATCGTGTTATTACAATCACAATGCAGGAATTTTGTAGTTATTGATGTGAGCCTTTTATTTCCTAGCTTGGACAGCTGAAAGAGGGTAATCTGCGGATGTTTTATGGATTTATTAAACTTTAAAGACTGCTGTGGACGAGGTTTGCTGAAGAACAAGCTTTTCTAAAATAAAAGGACATGCTCTTAGATTTATTAAACCCAATGATCACCTTGAGGTCTGGAGGTGCATTTTGAATTGTCTGGTGGTTTAATATATTGTGATTTGAGCGTCCTCTGTATGTGTGTTTTTCCTTTTTTTGTTTTTATGTTCTTTGCACCGTAACCAGAACTGTAGAGTTGTTTATTAATAATGACACACACCTATGAATTTATGGATTTCAACCGGAGTATGTGGTTATTCTTTCTGCAAACTTGGAGGGAAAAAAAATGGGTGGGCATTGTTCTTATGCAATGTGGCAGCACTTTACTTATGAATACATTGCTTGTCCAGCATCAAGGAAATAAACCAACTAAGGAGATTGCTAAAACTACTAAAATTGGGTTATGAACTGTAAACCAGATTATTAAAATGCTTAGTGAAAGCAAATCATAAAAAACAACAGTAAAACTGACAGCTGTGGCTAATAGTGAAAGTAAGAGCATTTCCACATGCACTATACAAAGAGTACTCAAGGCATTGGGACTAAACAGCCTTATAGCCTTAAGAAAAACACTTATCAGTGAGTCTAATCAGAAAAAAAACTTCAATTTGCTAGGGAGCATAAAGAATGGACTGTGGAGCATTGGGGAAAGGTCATGTTGTCTGATGAGCTCACCCTGTTCCAGAGTGATACAACCTGTTAAAGTCAATGGACACTATGGTCACTCATGCACATCTACACTTACATCTGAACTCACATGTTTATGTTTACATTCTGGACCATTGCACAAAGACACTTTAATAAGGCACCTTAAGACACTTTTTCTATGCATACTTGCACACCATACTTCCTCCACCAA
>JAQQZS010000013.1:13808725-13819154 GCA_030068045.1 Platyallabes tihoni | reverse complement strand
AGGAGAGGGGCAGCATTTCAAATTTACTTTTATCTTGTCATCGGCCTTGCCAACCCTAGACTGGTTGGGACGTGACACCCAATACAGTTTCTTTTCTTTACTTTGTCCCCAATTTTCTCCCTAATAGCCAATTCCCACCCATCATCAGGGCACTCCCACATCAAGGATACAACTCCCAAACAGGGAGGGTAAAGGCTGTCATGTGTTTCATCTATGCCAGGTGACACCACCAACCGCATCCTTTCAAACTGCATGCACCTTTGGGAGTGGTATAACACACCCAGAGGACAGCGCTATTTGGTCTTTCCACTTGAATGAGCTCACAGATGCCCATGATTGGCTGTTATTGATGTGAAAGCGCTAATTGCCTCTCATTCCACTCCTTGGAGAGAGCAATGCCAATCATCTCTCTCTAGGCCCACGGCTGCAAGAGGCTACAGCATCTCCTGGGATTTGAATTTGCGGTCTCCAGTTGATAGGGCGGGCGCATTCATCCTTTATCGCTACGCTAATTGGGGGCCCAAATGTAGAGATATTTAATCCGTTCAGCATAATGTGCTGCATTTTCCAATCAGACTAAAAATGATGGAGCTAGGCCAACAGAAGCCTTTGGGTTAAGGTTCCAGTGAGAGGAGGGAATGGACCACTTTGCAGCCCCTATTCATTCCCGCACACACTCATTGTCTATACTGTACCGCTTGATCCTGTATTTAGAGTCGTGGGGGCCTGGAGCCTATCCCAGCAGATTTAGGGCACGAGGCAGGGTACACCCTGGACAGGGTGCCAATCCATTGCAGGGCACGCACATACACTCTTTCACATACTAGCGGCAATTTGGGAACACCAATTAGCCTAATCTGCATGTCTTTGGACTGTGAGAGGAAACCGGAGTACCCGGAGGAAACCCACCAAGCATGGGGAGAACATGCAAACTCCATGCACACAGAGGAGGGAATCGAATCTGGACCCTGGAAGCATAAGATGACAGTGCTAACCACTACACTATGGTGCTGCCCCCTACTAATTGTGGAACTAAAATTACATTTACAAAACAGATTTTTCAGTATCGCATTGTTTGCCTTTAGCTGAAAATGAGGTGTCACAATGTCATATAAAAAAAAAAATCCAAGGTCTCAAATACGCATCTAAGCCCTTTATCTCGTTAGGTTACTAATACGCCTACTCATGCTGGGTAATGACAGCACACACTGGCTATATAATCCAGGAAGATTAAAAGGTGAAATCTGCGATAACCTGGAGAATCAGAGAGAGATAGAAAGAAAGAAAGAGAAAGATATCAATAGCGAGTGACAGGAATTTGTCATCAATGTTCCTTTTAGCTTTGCTTTTAATTCCCCCGGTTTGGAAATCAGTTATATGAAATGGTAAAATGTCATAGAATGTCAGTTTTGGAAATGTCAGAGAGAAAGAGAGAGAGAGAGAGAGAGAGAGAGAGAACAAGTAAGAAATGGAAAGGTAGAGGCTCTGCAGTGTTATCTCTCCTCTTCCCAAACATCTCATTTACATGGACAACAAGACACACATTTTAGAGCTGCAGTCTTATCTGTAGGAATGCTCCTTCCCCTTAATGTTTATCCCTTCGAATCGTGGATTCTGATTGGTCAGAAGGTGTTGATTCTTCTTCTATAAGGAGCTTTAATAATAGTGACAGCTGTAATGCAAAACAGGTTTATATGTTACAACAATAAATAACTAAAAAGTGAGTTGATTTTGATGCTTATTAACAAATAAATTTTATTGGCTTTTTGATCATTTTGATTGAAGCAGTCTCCAGTGTAAGCTTTGCATCTTTCAAACCGTGGTTTAAATGGTCTTTAGGATGGACGAGTTTTCAGCTAAGAGAAAAAGGTGGCTGAAGAAATAACTTGACTCACTGGTGAAAATTACAACGTGCCAATTTTTCTTTCGCTCCAGGGAGTGCAACTAATTGCGAATGATTAACTATTTTTATATTCCTTCAATAGCGTGTTTGACTTGTGTATAATATTAATGGTAATATACGGAGTTGGATCAAATTCTGTGTAAACACGAATGCCCTTGGAAGGCACAGCATCATGTGTGTTTGTCTAAATCTATTAAACACCTGCCATCTGTTGGACGTGATGTGTGAATAGACACACAGAGTGCCATCTGAAATGACTCGGCTCATTTATCAAACTTCTCCACTCCAACAAGCGTGAAGGGGCAACGAGCCTGTTTTTTTTTTTCCCCTTTAAATTTCAATTACTATTAATTCACCAATTTGAATGAGACGTTCCTGTCGTTGTGTGTTCCATGGCAGAAAGTGCTTCTTTATTAAAAACAAACAAAAAAGTTAATGAAATCATAATGATACGCTATTAACGTATGATCATTTTATACTTGCTAAAATAAATAACACTATTCAGAAAGCTGTATTAATGTAATGCGATATTCTTAGATAGATAATTATATCGAACATAATATTCTTTTAACATATTAAACTTAGTTAATAATCGTGATATAATTCTAATTATTTACTTGTTGAAGAGGATAACTGAGTTAACACCCAGTGTATGCTGATTTTTAATTGAAGAAAAAATGAAGTTAAAAATGGAAGTGAAATTATATAGTTTAATAATATTTAGGCAAAACACTTGTACTTAATTCTTTATAAAAGTAATTAAAAATTCATTCATATTGGCACAACACCCTCTGTGGATATACAGTAGCTAATTAAGACTGTCCGTGCATTGAGCCGTGTAAGCGCCTGATAAGCACTGATCCATGAACAGTGACTAATGTTCCACCGGATAGTTTCAGGCTCTGATCAGCTTTTCAGAACGACTTTATTTCTGCGAGAGAGAGGGCATACAAGGCTATCTCCCTTTCAATGTAAAGTGCTTTTAACATTAAGAGAATCAATACTAACAAGATGGGCTACATTCACTGCTGCCTATTACAGTTTCCATTAATGTATCTAATGTAGATCATTGCCCGGGAAATCATATTATTATCTTAGCCCAAACACCAAGCCTCAGACAAATATATATAGTGTATGTATATATATTAATAATCTGTACAGACATCCACAGGGAATGAGACAGAGTTGGCATATTTCCAGACTCATTACACAAAATAAGCAACAATGCAGCTGCATCATTTTGTTATTGTGTCTGGACTCAGACAAGAAAAAAACATTTTTTAGTTCCAAGCTGAGAGAAATGTACAGCAATCAATATTAAGAGTAAAATGGAAATACTGACTCATCAAACCTAAGTTTCCAAACTACATCCTGGCACGAACTTACCTACATTCTGAACTTCTAACTTCTTATTTAAAAACAACAACAACAACAAAAAACTTTAGGAAGAAGGATATAAATGTCGGGCAACCATTTTTGAAGGATTGGCATAAAAACGTCACAGTCAGTAATATTTCATCCACCCAGCTTTGGCTTTGATTATGGTTGAAAACCTCATGCCCTTCAAACCACTACTTGACGATGTGAGTCCTGGATTATGGGTAAGAAAAGAAAAGCTCTATAGATGTTATAACCTGGTCATTCAGTACATTCAGGCCGTCAGCGGACTTCATTTTATTGCCACATAATGCTGCTGAGCCTAGACCTGCCCATCTGACTAACCCCAGATAATAACACTGCCTATGCAAGATGGGTGCATTGCTTTATGCGCTTGCATTCTTATCCTGATTCACCCTTTGCTCTGGAATAAGGTCAATCTGAACTCATCAGACCACATGACCATTGCAACAAAGTTCAGTCTTCATGTTCTCTATCAACCTGAAGCCTTTTGGTCCAATCAGTTTTAACAACAAATGGTTTTCTTATGTCCACACAGCTGTTTTTAGTCCCAATCATGTGAGTTCTTATTTGTAATAGTAAACATAGCTGTGATTTAAACTGGCCACTTTTCTTTTTCACAGAGAGATTAAGTGATCTCTGATCACAGTCGTTCGTGTTTTTTATCCCCCTGATCACATTTCTTCCATGAAGTTGACTGTTCATCATTATCCATCCAGGTTTAAATAATGCATTGGACAGTTCTTAACTCAATTCCAGAAATTTCATCATTCTCCTTCATCATTCATCATTTCATCATTCTCCTTCATCATTCTCTTCAGAATGTACAATTTTCTGAAAATAATCAGCTTTGGGGTGTAATAGTAGCTCTGCTTGAACACATACACTGTTTTGTTGAATACTAACCTATAACAGAATGCCAAATTTTATTCCTTACTAAACACACAAAGGTTTGGGCAGTTATGTGCCGAAATGTACTACAACAGGAATCAGACAAGGTAAAATATGTTTAGAATTCAAACAAAGTAGCAATAGTTGAACATTTTGCTCTCTTAAGTATGCAGTGACTCAAACTTTAGTCATAATAATGGATATAACTTTGTCATTGAAAGATAAAATTATATTCATTAAAATCACCTATGCTCCATTTTCCCTCTCAAAGCTAATACACTATTTTTATCCGATTAAAAGGTCCCAGAAGACATCATAAATTTGAGCTTGGCGAAATTTGTGTGTGAATGTGTGTGCGTCGGGTTGATAGGGTCAGTGAGGCGAGTTGCTGTCTTCTTTTTAATGCCAGGTAATTAAGTTAAACCTGCCCTATTCCAAGGTCTTCAATGCGATAGGGAACAATCTGCTGTCTGTGCACTACCCTCCAGTCATTCCGAGGTCACTCTGTATCCACTGACTTGGAGCTCTGCCCTACCACTTGGTACATTTTCATCAAGTGCTCTTCAGCAAGCACGGTACACAACCCTTATACAGAATTACTCTCTTCAGAAGCCATTGCAGTCATTGTAACTTTGAGGATGTTTTTCAATTACAGAGTCTTGTTGTTTACTTTTGAAATACATTTAGGATGTCCTAACCTCTTGAGATTGAGGGGCATGTGTAAAGTGATTTTACAGTGGTATGTCAAGCTGATTAACATAATAGATAAAGAAAAGAGGTAAACTTTGTACGTCTAGGTCTTCATTAACCCTTCCTACAATATCTTACAATATTACATTGTTGTTATCTGTGAGATTATTTCTCCGGAAAGAAACTAACATACACACTATTAGCGTGTTGATTTACCATGGTATGTATAATGTAAGTGTTTAAAGTGTGTGTGCACTCCCTGACTGTAGACGGTGTTCATATTGTTCGTGCAGATTGTCAAACATATCCCAGAACAAAGGTTGCTGCAGACTCCTGCAAAAGGAGATGATTTGCTCGTGTAATACAGGAACAGTTCTTGGCGGATCTTCACAATTGAACACACTCTCCTTTAACATTTTCCACAAGTTAGCATCAGGTGGTGTAAGATTGAGGGAACGGGACGGGTACGGGAAGGAATTGTTCTGCCACCTTTTTCAAACTCTGTCCCCAGTCATGACCACTTGACTCCATTGAGAAACCCATTTCCAACAACAACTGCACAACATAATTTCCTTTTCACTACTGGGGACATGTGCAACTGGAGCTATGCCCAACTGACCAATGCACATGTGCATTTGAGATGTGTGAGTTTCAGTACTGTATATTTTAGCACATAGCATATATTTACAATTGTAGGATCCTGTTGAACCAACAGACTCTTCGTTGGTGTTTGGAGAAAAAGTTAAAGTTGGTAGTCAACATACATTGATTATTTATCTTTATACAATTACAATACATTGTGGCCAGTGGTGGCTCAATTGGTTGATGCTCTGAGTTGGCGGGTCGGGGGTCGAGCCCCACCATTGACAGATCGCAAAATGTGGGGACCCTTAACATTATACCCCGTACCATTCAGCCATAAATCTTCCAAATCATATAATCGAATTTGGCAGCAAATACAGACAAACATACAATTACGAATGCTTTACTCTAAAATTACTTACAATTGATTGAGGATATGATTAAGCCATTTAGGTTTAAGAGTCTTGCAAAAGGTCCCACTGTTGAAGCTTGACAATGCTGGTATTCACAAACTTGTGATTCATAACTTTATACCCAGCCAACACTTTGCTAGGCAGAGGCAAATATGAAATCACCCAAGGTCCATGTTAAAATGAAAGCTCAAGGCTGAGATTATTGGAACAACTGAGGCTACAACTGAATGAAAAGATGATGAAGGGTTCAGGATAAAGTTTATCTTGAAAAAAAAAAGGGAGCGGTTAAGCTGATTTCTGAAGCAGCTTGGATGAGGATGAGCAATACGATATTTGGGATGCAGAATCAGCGGGACATTGTGAAAAAGAGAAGAGGTCTAAGCAGAATGAATCTAATAGCTACGAAATGCAAAAACTGAATGGCCATCCAATGGGATACACAAAAATAATACACTATCACAGAGTGTTTGATCATTAAACAAACCTTTTTATATGAATATACAACACACAGTACACAGTACTTTATCGTGATTTGGTGGGAAGGTATTTTGCTCACAATGATACCTTTGCTAAGGGGTTTTTATAAAATGGGTGACTGCAAATAAATAAATATATGAAGAAGGAAGTAGTGGAGAATGACACCGGTAGATAAAGCAGGAGGATAGACGAAGCACACAAAAGAGAAGGTCAAAACCAAAGCAGACCCTGTGGCTACAGCACTACATGAACAGATGTAGCAGACACTCCAACCCAAGATCTTGGCCCCTCTCTGAAGAACTCTTGGATGACAATTTGACAACACACAAAATCTTGCTTGGTAATTTTGCGCACATGTTCCTAACCTGATTCTGTAGTGTAAATTTCTTTTTTACAATAACAGGAGGATTCTGGAGTCTGGATACTGGCCACAAATTTCACGCAAACATCTTGAGATCAATCTTGTCATCTAGATTGATCTACTGTAACTTGCTCCTGGCAGTTAATCCAGAATGCAGTTTTGATCTAGTTTTTGATCTCCACAGGTTCTCTTATAACAACATCTATTTCCTTTACTGAGTCTTGCAGATCAGTGAGACCAAACCTGCAGAGAAGGCAAGCATGGGTGCAGGGTTCCTTTCCAACAAAGGCAAAAAACAACGAATTAAACAGGTGAAATCAGGTGTGGCTTCTGCTTGGTTGGATTAAAAGCCTGCACCCACACTGGCAACATTTCTTTTAAGGATTGACTTGTCCCTTTATCCTACTGTATATAACACTAAAAGGAGTCACTTGCATCAAGAGATTTTCCTGTAATGACCCCAAGGTTGTAGAATTACCTTCTGAAACCGGTTTTCTGTAACAAAAGCTAGCTCCCTACCCAAGCGAGTTACTGCGTTCAAACTTTATCTAGGCAAGTTATTCATTCAATTTATATACTACTTATCCTGTACAGGGTCATGAGGATCCTGGAGCCTATCCCAGGTGATTCAGGCACTAGGTGGGGTATAACCTGTACGGTGATAATCCCCTGCAGAGCATACATGCACACATGCACGCACGTGTGGATGCATGCACTCTCATTTGTAGACTATGGCAATTTGGGAATGCCAATTAGCCTAATCTGCATGCCTTTGGACTGTGGGAAGAAACTGGAGTACATTAAAGGGAAACCTACCAAGCACAGGGAGAAAATGCAATCTCCACACTCAAAGACCCAAGGCAGGAATCGTACTCGCATCCACAGAGGTGCAAGGCCACAGTGTTAACCACTTCACCAACGTATGATCTGTTATTATCTTCATAACACTTACAAATTATTAATGGATTTGAAGATTTCATTAGTAGAATTAATTACCATTTTAGCATTAATTGACAATAGCTTCCCCACCACAATACAATAACCTGCCCACTTCAATCTAAAAGTGGTGTCTAAGCCCCTGCAAAGAGAAGCTCTTTGCTGTTCCCTGATCTCATTTACCCTTTAACGAGAGCTTTTTACCCTCTTACCTTCAAGCACATTAACTTTTATGGGCTCTAATGACATAGTAGCAAAGGCTCTTGGATTAGTGCTCATCCATAAACTGTGACTACAACCATACATCTAATGGCGTTGTTACGAGAACAACTGAGGAATTTCCTTTGTGTGTTTGGGATATTAGATGCTCATTATCGGCTGCTACGACGCTCTTACTGGAATAAATATCTGGTTAGTTTCAATACATAAAAATAAAAACGACAGCACTTCCTTTGTGCCTGACATATTGTGCACCTTTGTCTTTTTGCAGTTGAGTATCTCAGTTAAAAAGATTATACATTTCGGAATCTTTTGTCTACATCTGCATTTTGAATCTTTAAACAGTCCTTGTATTGCAGATAAATGCAATTCTCCGCACATAATCTCATGCAAATGAACATTTTGTACCCACTTTCGCTAACGATTCCTAAATATAACATTTACAAGCTTTGGGCCATCTCACACATCATCAACAAATATAGGCTTTGGAATGTGGACCATGTTGCGGTCCTCTTTTCATCAGCACCTTCCCTCAAAATGTTAACTAATTCTCTAGACCATTTTAAGCACAGTTCCAATAATATATTCACTTGAGTCAACTTTGTTAGATGTCCCCTTGGGAGGACCAAGGGACGGATGCAGCATCTATGTTAGACTTCAAGAACATGACCTATCCTGATAGCATTGCAAGTGAATGCAAATATCTTTTCCAACCATTAGAATCTTTGAGCAAATGTGTTTATTAAAGGAAACAGGAGCAGTAAAATATCAGGCAAACTTCTTCAGTCAAATAAATGTGAAATTCTACACCTAAATAAGCATTCATAGAGAATGCAGACAAATTCCTATGAAATGCAGTTGTCTATGCAAGTTATCTCTCGTGCAACATACAGTAGGTGTTGTGCAATTTTGACTCCTGAGGGGAAAATCGACGAGGTGTGCATCAACACTACAGAAACGAGGGGCAGGAGAAAACATCTGCTTTCATAATCAGTTGTATGTTAATTTATGTTAATCCAAATCTCCTGGAGGTAGCTGTCATTTCAGTATGTGTGGTGCATGTGCTGGAACGAATTCGATCGTTTCCAAAAAAACATCTGCATGTCACCTCATTACCATGTTTTTCACAGTTGTCGAAGCAGTCATGAAAACTTCCTATGGTACACACACAAACAAAAAACTAACAAACTAACAAGCAAATAAATATATAAAAACCTTCATCAAGAACAGCAAGTAAAAGCAGCAATGCTTAGGAATCCAGCATTTTTTGAATGTCAAGTTTCAACATAGATGCATGTTTGGGCCTTTGCATTCATATTTGAAATCGTCACAACTCGTCTCTTCTTACACACACACCTCCATGTGTCAGAATTGTAAATAACTCAACTTCCTATTGATCGAAGTGTTCAGAAGTGTGTCAGTCTGTGAGTGTGTTTAGGAGAAGGAAATAAAAAGTTTTCAGGGTCTCTGGATGGATCCCAGAACTGGAACTACAGGAATACTGTGTTTCCAAAAACTGTTTAGTTTTAATCTGGAAAAATTACTGACCTGATAAAAGTGTCAAAAATAGTATTAAAAATGTTAACAAGCCAACTTTCAATTAATTTTTAAAAATGTATTTTATTTGACAATCAAGAAGAAGGAATCAGGTGCTCAAAACATACAGTATTGGACAGTTAGGCTAGATAAAGTTGATCAGGTGGAGCCAGAGGCTGAAGGTACAATAAATAAGTAAATTTACTTTGCTATCAGATTTAAGTAGATATTTTACAAATCTGTAGTTTTATCATTACTGTTAACTGGTAATTAATTACATCCTAGAGCAAACATCTGTACTTTGTTACTTCACTACATTTCTAAATGCTGTTACATAAGTACAACTTTGTGTAATATTTGAAGTAGGAAAATCGGCACATACTGACTATGTATTTAAATAAAAGGTTTTGTCTGTACAGTACATTAGTTAGAACTTGCTCTTTCAATGATGTCTTTATGTCTCATACATTAAAGGACCCAAAACAAGTAAAAAAATTATGTCTGTATGTTTGTCCAAACGATTTTGTCACAGCATTATGCAAAACTGGCTAAACAGAATTTAATAAAACTTTACCTGTTAAATCTGGGCCGTAAATTAAATCTAAATGTTGTGTAGAAGGGACGTTAGGAGCAGTTATGTGCCAGATTATGACACACCAGCCAACGCTTTTTTGAATGGATATAGTGCTTTTCCCCTCAGGGTAGGTGTGGCTACATGCATCAATCAACAGAACAAATCAATGTGATAATTTACCATAAATACAAAGAGTATGTGGAAGACACCGAAACTACCATAATGCGCCTATAAGGCACCCAAATCCTCACAATATATTAACGAATATGCAACACAACATAGATTACTCCAAACAAAAGGCACATACGCTATGAAAACTGATGAAAACAAAGATGAATGGACAGATCAATGTTTATTCTTTCTGTGAGATGTTTACAGTTTTTTACAATCATTATGACAGTTTTTTCAAAACATTTAACAAGTTTCCTAAACTCTTAACGCACCATCAC
>JAQQZS010000013.1:13755551-13767571 GCA_030068045.1 Platyallabes tihoni | reverse complement strand
CATTGGGTTAAAGTGGTGCAGATTTAGCATGCTAATACATGATGAGTAACATAGGATATTAGCCAAGTATATTGTGCGATTTGGCTCCGTGGCAGCCAAAGGAGATAGATTTCCTATTAGGATAAGGTGGTCTGGGTTTTCCAGGGTTAAGAAACTGCAAAAAAAACAACAAAAAAAAAACAAAACACCTCTGCCTCAGATAACACCATAACCACAAGGGATAGAATGCATTTCATTTGTACAAGAAGTAAAACATCCTGTAAAGCAGGTACAAAATGTACAGCACTCTAAAGCTGTCTATTTGACATGCTACCAGTTTGCCTCGAGCTAACTTGTTTGTCGATTATTTTGGTCTGTCACATAATAGGTCAACCGGGAATACAGTACTAACAAGCTGAAGGGGTGCATATCGCCACCTGTTGTAGCGGAGTCGGACGTACAGTAATTCGGTCAATAAATTGATTCCCCTGCCGTGTTTATAAAGTATAATGGGACAAGGACTGGAGTCCAATTAAATGGCCTAGTCGAGCTATAACCATAGATGTTTATGTAAATGTACTGATTGTAAATTCTGATTTAATACATGAGATCCAAAATGTTTACTATTATTATTATTATTATTATTATTATTATTATTTGTTGTTGTTGTTGTTGTTGTAGTAATATTAGTATTTTTTCAGCAGAAGTAGTAAATTGCATGACTTCAATATACTTCAGCTTCCAGAGCAAACAATAAAAAAAAATTAATAAAGAAAAATGCTCCAGGCGTCTTGGATTCGATGCATTATTCTTTCATTTTTTGTCATAAAATATTCAGACTCACTTGACCTTCAGTGAAGCGACAGAGTGGCGAGTTATTGCCATGTTTATACGACTCTCCATCCTCCCTCAGAGACAGGGATATAAAAATATTTAATTATGCAATTAAGTGTGTGAAGTGTATGTAGTGTGTGAGGCTGCATTGGGTAGGTGATTTAATGAAGCAAAGAAGAAGGGTTTCAATCACATATCAGGGTGCACACACACACACACACAATGTTAATTGTGATATATTGTGCCACATATAACACCCGATTCCTGGGTTAAAATGTTATAATTACATTAGAATATAAATATAAAATATAAATATAAAATTGTATTACAATATAAAAAGCATTTATATTTCTATACGACATTTCCATCATAAAACTAAACGACCAAAGTTGTCTTAAATGGCATCTTTCTGAGTAGAGTTTGTGATAAGCAGCAAGACATCTTCCTGTTCAGTTAATCTGATTCACTATTACTAAAAATCCTACAACACGCTTTATCATATTCAAGGACAAAGCGCATACTAACAATGGATATTCCTCTGATAGTCTCCAGGGTTTCCTCATTCTTGGTTCCCAGAACAAGTTCAGCATTGAGCATTAATTATTTGCGAGAGGACGTATTTGCCTAATCAGTGCAGAGGGCTTTAAGGGCTGAGCGTGAGTGGCAAATGCCAATAACCTCTGGGCTGTGTATGGATCAAACAGCCAATACAGCAGGAAGGATTTGTCATGGTGTGTCAAGCTCTCGATGTGGACGACGAGCACAGTTTGCCAATGAGGAGGAAAATAAGCCAAAAGAGCCATGATCTTTGGAGTTTAGTTCTCTCTCTCTCTCTCTATTCATCCAAATCATTAAAAATTTGTCATTACAATTTACATCCACAGATTGACATTCTTCAATAATGCAAACAAAGTAACTATATATTTTATTTAGTTCCCCAATGTATGTAAAAGAGCAGTTTATGTGAAGATGTATGTTACAGACAATGTTTAGATGATTTTTGATCAAGCTAAATTATTGTCCAAATCTGATAATTTAACAGATAATTTAACTGGTATCCTCCTCTGCAAGTATGTTTATCCATCCATCCAGTCATTCACCCATTTATCCATCCATCAATATTTCCATCCACCCATCCATTTTTCTATTTTCCATCCATTCCTCCATCCATCCATCCATCAAAATTTCCATCCACCCATCCGACCACTAAATTTTCCATTCTTTCAACCATCCTTCATTCCAGCCATCTCTCTCCATCTATCTAGTTCCAAACATCCAATCAACCATCTATCAATCTAGCAATATTGTTCCATCCATTCCATGATGTCTATATATTGTATCCATCCATCCATCCATCCAGTATCCAGTCACTCACTGACTCATCATCTATACCACATAATCCTGAATTCAGGTTCGCAGGGGGCCTGGGCCCTATCCCTGGTAAACTTAGGGTACGAGGTAGGGTACACCCTGAACAGGGTGCCAATCCATTGCAGGGAACACACTCATTCATACACGCAACGGGTAATTTCGGAATACCAATTAGCGTAATCTGCATGTCTTTGGATTTTGAGAAGAAACTGGAGTCCCTGGGAGAACACAGAGGCGGGAATCAAACTCGGACCCTTGAGGTTCAAAGCGACAGTGCTAACCACTAAGCCACTGTGTCGCCATCGTATCCAACCTAGTGATTTACTGCCTTTTGTTTACTTTAATGCACATTCATTTTCATAAATTTACATGCTTGGGTTTTATGCAAGTTTTTGGGGTGCAAAAAATTATAAAATAAAATTTAAATTATATGTGCCAAAAAATATTTTTTTGCACATATTTTGCATATTGGTAAATTCTTGGTAATTTTTGTCAATACCATTAGTGAGTCCTGTAATTCATAAATTTTTACTAGGAATGATATTCTGTTAAAAATAAAGCATCAACTGTATATTTTTTATTTAAAAAAACATAATGGAGTTGTGCTTTTTCATTTTTATAAGGAATAAAAACACTTGGGTGGTCTCATGGGCATTATGGGACATGAGGTTTCTGGAAAATAATTGATGATTGGGTCGTGTGATGCAATAAAGTAGAGTTACTGTTACCACCACAAAGTTGATTATTTTTCTTAAAACAACATGTGCCAGAATGATGCTCATACCTCACTCATTCCTTATACCGCTTATCCTGTACATGGTCGGGTAAGCCATTAAGCCTATCCCAGGGGACTTGCACAAGTACCCATACACTCATTCACATTTACTCACACACTATGCGCAATTTGGAAATGCGATTTCCAAGCCTAATCTGAATCTGCATGTGGGAGGAAACTGCATTATTATTATTATTATTATTATTATTATTATTATATTAGAATATTATAATCCTTGTGTAGTTACCTTTATTATAGTCTCTGAAACTGCATTCACACACTATAGCAGTCATGGATCAATTATCAGACATTTTAAGATAGTTTAAGTGGATTGCTGTAATATCTAAATAGATGCTTAGGTCTGCTGCTAAGTAGTAGGCATAAGAAAAGCTAAAAATCTATCTTTTTTTATTTAGGCTTTAAATGTTCTCTCTATTCATGGCAGAGCGTAACAAAAGAGTGCACTACGAGTTCACAGTCCACTGCTGTGCAATCCAAACACTTACAGAGAGCTTTTCACTTGACAGTATTATTTAAAAACGCAGGGAGTCGAACAAAAGCAATTTAGCAGAGTGGGGGCTTGCTAAGGGTATTGCTGTGAATGCTTTTGGAAGTTAGCCAGTATAATTGGCCATGTTTGACGCTGTGGCCTCGGAACACTCACCCAAGTCAGATTTGACACTGGGGAGCATTACAGAAACGATACCCCACATTTCTGCCGAATTGCCTCATAAGTCTCCCTCCTCCACATTGTGCTTCTCAGTGAAATGTCACGCATTAGAGAGGCTAATTCCATTAGAAACTGTTTTTTTTTTTTCTTTCTTTCATATCACCTGTGTCCACTGAACTGGATTGAAAGGTTGTAGGACAGAAATAAAGTAAAAAAGTGTCAAAGTTGAATGTAACAACTTCACTCAGACTGGGATCATTTCCATGCTGATGGCTAGCAAACAGAGGTTTGAAGTCAAACGTTAAAGGTGAAAGTAGGGAGCAGTGAAAGTGATGGGATGCCACTGATTAAGATTCAAGACTGGCATAACCTTCAGCGCTTTCCACTCCGCCACTTTCTCCCTCGAGTGGCAAATTAAATGAGAGTGACACACAGAGAGAGACGAGCTCAATACCGATGATTTATCTACTTAGACAAATGAAATCATGGTCAGCGATTCCTCCCCTGACAAGGAAACCCGAGTCGCGTCTCAAAGTGTCCGTCGGAAAACTTCGGGGATAAATCTAATTTGTATTGGACTCGGCTTTTGGCAAGTCTGGCTTTCCGGGGAAACAAGGACGTTTGAGGGAGGCGAAGAGTAAAGATTGAGTGGGACTATCTTTGAACCTTATGTCTGAGGAAGTGAAAAATACTCTGATCCAAATGTACTTTACAATAATTATAAAATGCAGCCATAAGTTTGTGGATGCCTGGCATAAGCCACATGTGATAACGGGAAATGGTAGCTCAATTGTTAAGATGCTGGACTACTAATTAGAAGATTGTGAGTTCAAACTTTAGCACTGCCAAGCTGCGATTGCTGGGCCCCTTGAGCATGGACTTAACCCTGCTTAACTACTCAGTTACATAAATGAAAGTTCCGCTGTATAAGTTCTTCTGCCAAATGCTAAGCTCTTCTAGCATAACAAAGTGAGTTCTATGAAGACATGGTTGGCCAAGGTTAAAAAATATCTATTTAAGGGGCAAGATTTTAATTAGTTTATTATTTAAATAAGTTTTCATTATACAAACCCATAAGTATTTTTCTTTATAATATGCATAGATACCATAGTAGATTGATGCTATCCATTTCATGGTACTGTACATAATACAGTACCATGGCACATATTTGCTTATATAGTACATGTATCACAATATGGCAGATTGTTCTACCATGGTACATGTACTATAGTATAGTGCACATGGTTTTACCATGAACAGTAATACAGTACTACGGAATACATACCAAGATATTGTCAAAAATGTGTTATACATATTGTTATGTACTATAATGGTAATATTTATATAGTATGGTAATGTTGTATCTATGTAACATTAATTTAAAAACTCTTCATATTATACAGAATAGTATGGTTCTGCCTGTACTATACCATACCAGTATTATGTACTAACATACAGTATGTAATATGGTACAGTCTAAACAAACATACTTAGATATTAGATACCTTGTGAAATTTGGCAGTATTTTCAGTACCATATTATTTTATTTACCAAAGTAGAGTGGTGCATACCATAGTACTACCACAGTAACACCTGAAGTGCCACAGTACCTACTCTGGTACTCCATGAAGTCCCATGAAATTACCATAGTAAAAATTCTTATGGGAAGCATCAGTAAATCAAGTCACAGTAACTTAATTTTCACTATAGCCATGATAGCATTCGAGCATTCTTTTCAAAAAAGTTACTATGTTTAATTTTAATTTAAATAAACTGTCTGTGACTACAATGTTTTAATCAATATGGGAGTTCATTTCAACAGCTCTAATTGACTCCTGCTATATTTCCATCTCTTTATGTCACTGTTCTGGTTCATGGGTGTAAGGATTAGTTTTAAAGCCCCCGAGGTGGGATGACTGTCTCCCATAATCAGGCTCAATACTTTCATGTAAACACACCTGTCACCTCCATCAGAACATTGAAAACACATATACAAATAAAACTCGAGCTGAATGCAAATCCTTTACTATTTTTAGAAGCATGAGACATCCAAACATAATGCTTTGACATATTTAAAAAGAACTTTTTCTGGTACAAATTCTATATATGTGTGCTAGGAACTGAGGAGAAAGGGAATGTCATGAGAAACTGCCGGATCTTCTCAGAATCCAAGTTTGAGAGAAAAATAAAAATCTGAAAATTACACACTCACTCATCGTCTATACCACTTTATGCTGAATACAGGGTCGCGAGAGGGGTCTGCAGCCTATCCCAGACAGGTACACCTGGACAGGGTGCCAATCCATTGCAGAGAACACACTCATTCACACACTACAGGCATTTTGGGAACACCAATTAGCCGAATCTGCATGTATTTGGACTTTGGGAGGAAACCGGAGTACGCAGAGGAAACCCTCCAAGCTCGAGCAGAACATGCAAACACAGATGAGGGGAATCAAACCTGGACCCTGGAGGTTCAAGGCGACAGTGCTTACCACTGAGCCATATGCACACCCTCACACACTCATTCCCACAATATGAGTAATTTGGAAGCACCAATCAGCCTAATCTTCATGTCTTTGAACTGTGGAAGGAAATCGTAGTACCCCGAGGAAACCCCCCCAAGTACAGGAAGAACATGCAAACTCCATGCCTAAATCAGGAGCTTTATTATAATTTTCTAATTTAAATAGTCAAACATGTGATACAACCTTGTAATCTCTTACATTTTCAACCAGCAACACCATCACAAATATAATTCAGATAGCTGAGAAGGTAATTACCAGCATTTTCATTTAATTCAAAATATAAATAATGTTTAGGAAGTGCTTCTATCTACTGTAGATTTTACCTGCAGATAATAAGAAAAGACTAATAGCAAGCTGTATTTCTTAAATAGCTCGACTATTTTTAACCCTCTCGTTGAGTCGTCTCATCTTCCCTTGGGAAAACTGTTGTCATCATCTTAGAGGCTGTTCCTTTATTTTATTACCTTTCGTATGAGCCACTGAACGCTCGCTCGTCTGTTATTGATCTGTAAGTGGATTCCTTTCTGGAGTCCGCAGGGAAGGTCAAGGACTCTCAGATAGGCTCGAACATGATACGGCGTCAATAAAAAATGTTTCATCCAGCCCATCTTACAGCACACTGGGGTGTTCAAGATGAATATACTCCTGCATTACTGTTATGGATATTGTTACAAATATAACATTGAACGCATAGAAGAAGAGACATTTGATCAAGTTCAGTTCTATCATTCTGATGCAACGTTTAACATGAGTTGTTCTTTGTCTTTTAGTTGATTTGAGTAGTTCAAAGAAACAAAAATGGACAAAGGAAACAAAGAAAGAAAAAATACACTTAGAGATTTGACAGATCTTTACTGTCCTAAGGGAGCACCTTAAAGGTACAGCTCAAAAGGATGTGCTGAGGGTAAAGTTAAAAAACAAAAGCAAAAAAAGGTTTTAGCTTCATTATCCTAAAGACATCAAAGCAGTTTGTGCCATAAGGGAGCTCATACACTTATTACCTAAATGTCAGAATTTTCCTCAAAAGGTGACACACTCTTACTGCCCCAGAGAACAAAGAAGTAAAGAAAGAAAACCCAGGTAGAGTTGGATTGCCCTAAAGGGACACCACACTTCTGCCTTAATAGTATGACTTACACTTATTAAGTGTGTAGTATATTAGTCACAGTAAAACACAGGGTAACATCTCCATTGCATTTAAAAGGTACCATAATACCCTCACCAGAGATGAACAGTAATAAAGTACAACACTGTGTAAAAGTCTTTGCACCCTAGGTGTTCTAATAATGATTAATTACACCAACTGTAACATCAGCATGGGTAAAAGTAGCTTAGTATTGTCCACATTAGGAGAGGGCAGCTGCCTGGTGAAACCCACATTCAAAACTGGAAGCACTTTCTGCAAGAAAACAAATTGGATGATGTTATGTCATCTTAAACAAAAATTTGTCCCCTAAACTGTACAGAATTGCTGCTGTATTGTTTTATTTATGTCTAAATCCAAAGACAAAGATAACTAACCTTTAACATGCCTAAATATCAAATCACTCAGTAACTACGGTATGCACCAAAATATATAGTATTAAAACTCTAAACTCTAAACTAAAGCATTTTGGCGCATGCTGTACTTTGTGATATTGGACAAGTGCATTGCACACAATAGCGCACCAGCCTTCCGTTTAACGCAATTGGCATTTACCCCAGAAACCTGTAAGTTAACGGAGCTATTAATATTCTAAAGTGGAATAGATGGAAATATAAAGAGAACATTACGAGATGTACATAACTATCCACCACCTTCAGATGAGGTGGTTCTCCTCACCTTTTGGCTACATAGTACCAGTAAGAATTTAAAACTACTTACTACTTACTAATTACACTCACTGTCGGTTGAAAACCAGCTCCACCAGTCATGAAAGTGTACTGTATGTCTTGGCGGAACAAAATAACTAGTTAATCTGTTGATAATAAATGGTGTTTGTGGGACTGTTGTATGAAACAGATGATATCCAGCACAACGGCACTTGCTCTCTTGTGATATTGCTTAAGTGTACCCCACTTAATAATTTAGGTAATCCTTGCTAAAAAGCTTTAGCTGACATTATGAAAGATCTGGATCTTACTGTATTTTTATTTTTATTTTTTTATTCATGAAAAAAGTGTTTCTCCTGCCAGTAAAATTAATGATTGCATTTAGGCATCTTAGCATTTTAAGATGAACATGAGCAATAATTTGAGTTACTACTACTACTACAGTTAAAAGCTATACTGTAGCTGGTAGGTTTTAGTTGTACAGTACATGCAATATTTTAAAATGACTACATAAACAGCAGTTTTTAGACAACTTCAATCATTTTATTTTACCAAATGGTATTCCAAAACAATAAGAAGACCAAAATACATTGTACAGTACCTTTCCACTTATCCCACCTTAACAGTTGATTTCAACTGGAGAACATTGCATTACTGTCACAGACATGCCACTTCTTGAAAGTACACTTGAAAGAAGGAAAAAAAAGATTTTATGTTTAGTTGACCATTTAATAAATGCCTACTTCCAAGAACCTTGTATAATCTCTCAAAACCTCTTGCTGTGCAGTGACTGAACCTTTCATTAGCTTTCTGGTGTATGCATATGGAAAACAAGCTAACCAGCTAACTAACAAAAGAAAAACACAGCCTGGTGCATCTTTAATAATGCATACAGATGTCACAAGTTAATCATAGAGTAAATACATTTTTAAAAGAACTGAACTGTCTTTGCTTTGTTATTTAATCCATATTAAAAAAAAGTTTTAGATTCATATCTCTAGCTCTGCTAGCTCTGCTTAGCTAGATTGGTGACCAATATGTGGAAAGTTTGAAACGAAAAGAAAAAGTAGACTCAAAATATGTATGTAAAAATTAACAGTTGGTTTGCGCTTACTTCCAGAATTATTTCCTGAGATGCTTTGCATGTCATGTTCTCCACAACTTTTCTTCATTGCCCCAATACATGGTGTTCAATAAAATGTTAAAATATTTAGTTAGGTGTGCTCAATTCCATTGAATGCTTACATTTCTTAAATTTATTGACTCTTCTTTTTTCTCTTATTTCCACATATGCCATACAGTCCTGACCTGGCCATTTCCACATGTTTGCACCATTAAAGGAGTTCCTGGCAGGCCAGCATTTCAGATGTGAAGTGAGCAGTCTGATCATGGCTCTGGCGTACTGAGAAAACTTTCTACCTTGATGGTACCCAAGCACTAGTGAAATGCTAAGATAAGTGCATTATTGTAAGCAAGGGGTTATGAAGAAAAATAAAAGGAGTTTTTACTCTTATAACTATATTTTGTTATTCTGCACAATCAAAAGTCCCGATTTGACTTGAACACCCCTCTTTTTGACACTACAGTATTTTTAAAGGCAAAATTCTTTTTGTACTTTTACTCAAGTAGAAATGGAAACGTCTACATTTACTGTACCAAATAATATTTTACCTACTGTAGGGAATCTCTACTTATATACAAGAATGGGATGTGTTAACTTCATCCACCATTGACACTCACTGCCCCAAAGGAGCAAAACATTGCCTTAAAGGTACAGCTCACACCTATAGAAATACCAGCTGGATACTTTTCCTGCCTTGAAAGAGGGAATGTCTGCTGTAAGGTTTTACTGTATTACCCAGACTAAGGTATTTACTTCAAAATGAGGTCAATAATCAGAATTTAAATGGTAAGTAAAATAATTGTTTTCCTGAATTTTCCTGAAGAAATCTGGATAAACACATAACCTAAGGGAGTAAATCCGTTTTATTTTGCACATTCGTTTCTTCGAAAATGTGATGGTGTAGCTGAAAAATATTGTTTGAAGTTAGAATATGATGATTTATTTATGAAAAAGATTTGGGTTGGGATTTTATTACTTCTATATTACCCTTGTAGCTCCAGATTTGTCTCCTTGTCTGTATTTGGGCTAAGTAGGAAAAATCTCTCTTTTTTTTTGTTGAAGTTTTTGCTGATTTACTCCTTTAATATGTAAATTATGTTTATAGAGTGGCATTTCCTTGTTGCATTTTGCATTGCCTCTAAAACAGGGAGTCTGGTCTGCTCCATGAATATAAATTTTCTTATTTGCTTTTCACAACCACCAACACACACAAAAACTCATTATTTGTTTCTCTCTCTCTCTCTCTCTCTCTCTCTCTCTGTCTCTCTCTCACTGTGGTGAAGTACTTTTCTGTTTTTTGGTAGTTTGCCTTTCTGTTTTGTGTCAGAAGCCTTTTGGGGAGTATTTTCAAAAAAGCGAGGCAATTTGGATGTGAGATTTCGTTATTTTACGTCACTCCTTAGAGAATCAGCCAAAAGAGAAAAAAACATGAAAACACTTTTAAAAGCAAACTCTCAAGCTGCGGCATGTGTTTGCGTGTGTATGTGTATGTGTGTGTGTGTGTGTGTGTGCGGTGTAACAGCCTTAAGCAAGAGCCGTCTTACCCCAACACCTAGTTTCACACAAAGCCCACACCTTGGAGTGTTCTAAAAAGGATAAAAAAAAAGGCCACTCAGACCATCATGCTGGTAAATATGACATCCAGGATTATATCTATTTATGGATGTGCCTGCAGGGCTTCTTTGGATTTTTTGCCAGCCAAGAGGAGAAAAGCTCTAAAACCACTTTTATTGCCCTAAAGGGTCTTAATTTTTTCCTGCCCCAAAGGGATGACGTTCACTGGGGGGGAAAAAATCACGTGTTTTTAATCCTAAAAAAGTGTCATTCTTACACCTGTGCAGAGAAACCCCTATGAGCACTTTAAAGGTATTAAAGGATCACACATATTTACTGCCCTAAAGTAACCTAACAACACTCTCAGTGCTCGGGAAAAGGTGACTCACTTTTATTTTCTCATATTATTACTATCCCAAATAGTGCAAAATCATACTTCCCAGAAGAGTAATAAATTCTTAAAACTCGTTTACTACTACTAAGGGGGCAAAGCTTCTTGGCCTAAAACAGAGCAACACATATCCCTTTTTATAGGAAAGACACACCAAAAAAATGGAATACTTTTACCTTAAAAATCTTGTAATTCTGCCTTAAAAGAGTGACATACAGTATTTTTACTGCCATGAAGAAGTGACACATTACCTTATCACTTTTTATTGCTACATTTACTACCCTAAAGCTAAATAACAAATAAACAGATCCTTACTGGCCTGTTGGGGTAAAAGAATATTATTGTCCCAAAGGAAGGACAGGCATTTACTGCTTAAAAGTTGTTAAACATCCACTAAAGTCTTAAAAGGTGTTAAACACACTATTCTAATGTGGCAACTTTTTCCCCTTAAGGGGTGAAAATATCTGTCCTAAAGGATCACTGGGAGAGCTGTTTCGATGCCTGTAGTTGTTCATGTTAGAAACAGCTGATATAAAATACAGTACATGCATAAGTAAAAGGTCAGAACACAAGCCAGACAAAGCAAACCTGATTGGTGGAAATAATGACAGAACAAAACAAAAAAAGAAAATTAGGTACACAGTTGGATGGATAAAAAGATGGATGGATTTATGCTTGATTAAATGGATGTTTGAAAGAATGATTGAATGGAAGGATGAACAGCTGCATGAAAGAAGCAGCAAGCTGTTGTGGAGATGAATGGATTAACAAACATATGATGGATGGAAATAGGAAAGGATGGTTCAATTGATGGATGGGTAGGTGGATGTGTAGAAATATTGTTAAGTGGAAATATGGGTAGCTGTAGAAAAATAACAGGAAGATAACAGTTGTAATGATCAATGGATTTGTCATGCACACTCAATCTGCGCCCGGCACTAGGACCCGGAAGTAAGGCGGGCGTCAAACCAGGAAGTATAAAA
>JAQQZS010000013.1:13735743-13746636 GCA_030068045.1 Platyallabes tihoni | reverse complement strand
GCAATTCCGCTGCCAGTCACAACAAAAACAAAGAAATAAAAGTGAAGATGGAAGACGAGGTGCGGGAGAAATTGGGGCGGGGCGGGTTGTAAAAATAGATAGAGTGGTCCAGGGCGGGCTGGGGCGGGCCAAATAATTTCATAAAAGCGGGACCCGCGGGTTGGAAAAATACCCAACCCGCGCATCACTAATACACATGAATGCTCCAGAACAGCAAACTGCCCAAACTTCTGCTTTTATAGAGATCTGAACACCTGCTGAAGATCAATTAATTAAGGATTAATTATTATTTTTGTTAAATAAATAATGGCACAGTGAAAAAAGTTATATGTTGTTGTTTGTTTGAGATTGTATTTATCTAATACTGCCTAAGACCTGCTACAATCACGTGATTTAATTTTTTTTTTTATTACACATAAACACATAACTATTTATGTCATGTTCAGAAGTTCAGAAGAATCCCCTTTTTAAATACTAAGAGCATAACACGTCCTTCTTTAGTAAATCATTAAATGTAATTGTTGACAAATTGATTTGGGATAAATGAAATTAAATACTTAGGACGGTTTCATTTCTTATATATATCGCTCTCTTACTTTCATTCACTCATTTTCTATACCACTTACTTCTGTACAGGGTCATGTGACTCGGTGCACAGGGCAGAATACTCCCTAGATGTGGTGCCAATCAATTTGGAGGGCACAATCACACACTCGCACACTATTCACCAACACAGTGAGAACATGCAAAGTCCACATACACAGACCCGAGATGGGTCCTGAACCCTTGAACCTGGAGGTATGAGGCCGCAGTGCATTTAAATCTTATAACATTTGACTATATTTATTAAATTTCCTGTATATTTCGACCTCGATTTTTTACATTGTATTTGAGACACAGCCACCTAATATTAATTGATTACAGCCACAGCTTAACATCTTAACATGACAAATTAAACGCCTTTAGCTACAAACGATTAATCTTTCATAATTAATACTAAAATCATCACCATAATTAAAATACCTTCAGTCCACAAGGTAATATGTTGTGGAACACCATGCAAAATCCCCTAAAACCTCTGGTTAATTATTTAGAAGGATTGGTTGAAAATTCTAATCCACTCTAAGAATATATTTAAGGTGTCGCAACACCGGTCACTCCATGATGTTGTAATATTGAAATAAAGTGTAATATTATTTTGAATCATCACTTTATTTTTGGTTTGATTGGACTATCTGTTAACAGTTCTGGTAAAGTGGTAAAGTGCTTGCGGAGATCGCTGGTTCGATTCCCTGATCCTGTAACCTCTCGCAGCCGGAGGTCTAGAAAGAGCTGATTGGCCGAGCCCCCTCAGAGGGGAGGGATGAGAGGTACTTAGTGCTCCCACATTAATCACGGCTCTACAGCCAATCTGTGAGCAGTTTGAAAAGATGCGGTCGGCTGGCCTCACCCCCCAAAAATAAATAAAATAAATAAAGTTTGATAACTTTAACAGAGATGTTGCTTGCAAACTAACTTCATTTATATACAATGTACTGTATATACACTATATTGCCAAAAGTATTTACAGTACTTGTCTGCCTTCACATGCATATGAACTTGAGTAACATCCAATTTTTAATCCATAGGGTTTAATACCTATAACAGCTATAGCCACCTATAACAGCTTCAACTCTTCTGGGAAGGCTTTCCACAAGGTTTAGGAGTGTGTTTATGGGAATTTTTGACCACTCATTCAGAAGGGCATTTGTGAGGTGAGACTGGTGCACATGTTGGAAAAGGAAGGGGCAATCACCAAACTGTTCCCACAAAATTGCAAGCATGAAATTGTCTAAAATGACTTGGTATGTTTAAGCATTAAGAGTTCCTTTCACTGGATGTAAGGGGCTGAGCCCAACTCCTAAAAAAACAACCCCACATCATAATCCCGCCCTCCAAACTTTACAGTTGGTACAATGCAGTCAAACCAGTGGCGTTCTCCTGGCAACCACCAAACCTAGACTCGGCCATCAGATTGCCAAACAGAGATGCGTGATTCATTATTCCCACTTTACCACTACATCTGTTGATTTGCACTTAGTGATGTAAGGCTTGAATGCAGCTGCTCAGCCATGGAAACCCATTCCATGAAGCTCTCTACACACTCATCTTGAGCTAATTTAAATGCCACATAAAATTTGGAGGTCTGTAGCTATTGACCCTGGAGAAAGTTGGCAGCCTGTGAGCTCCTGAGAGCTCCATTCTTTCAGAAATGTTTGTAGAAGTGGTCTGCATGCATAGGTGCTTGATTTTATACACCTATAACCATGGAAGTGATTGGAACACCTGAATTCAATTATTTGGATGGGTGACTGAATACTTTTGGCAATATAGTGTATTTCCAAGAATCATTGGTATGTGCCAAAAGTGAGACACCTTTGTAATCCTTATGTTAACACTAAGGTGAAGGTTGGTGACATTCTCAAATGCTTCTTGATGGACTGGCATGCCAACTACTAAAACACTAATGTTAGCATATGTGTTCAAGTCTATTCAGTCCTAGAGGGCAAAACCGAAAAAAAAAAAATCTTATACTGGCTTCATTAATTGACACTGCAGAACGATATTGGGAGATACTGTGTGACATGATTGCTTCACGCTTGTTTGTGCCCTCGGCTTTAAAAGACTCAGAGAATAGATTCATATTTTCAAAGTCTGTGCCGTTCTCATTATGCTGAACATAAAAATCCATACAGCTTCTGCACACTGTAATGCGTCCATCTGCAGCCTGGCAGAAAATCATTTGCTCTTACCCAGAAGCCTTGGTGTGCATGAGAGACAAATATTTGATGGTCAGTGTCAATTCATATCACACTCGGGAGCATATTAGGGCAAGAGACGCGAATATGGGATCAAAGCTTAGTGTTAGTATTTTTTTTCAGTATCAATTCAGCATGTATATAAACGACTGTAATGCTCCTACAAAGTGCTCAAATCCTCACCAAACCCAAACAAACGCGACACAGCATAGCTTACTCAAAAAAAGGTATGTAACTTTTGACAACTGAATCTTCAAAGATGAATGGTGCTAAACGGTGGTGCTAATTAAAAAAGTAATGTGAAGCGCTGTAATGTGAAGCATTATGCGCTGCATGTAATAATCTGCTTTAAACAGGGAGTGTTTGGCTGACAATGAAAGAAGTACAACTTAGCATTAACAAGGTTAATAAAGTAAGATGCGCAACCTTACAAAATTAATAAGTTGGACATAGAGTTCTGCCGTACAGAAAGACAGGCAGACATGTACGTGGGTTTTAATCTGAAATAATAATATCACTGATTACATTAAAGCTAATCATCTTATTCCACTTTTAACTTTTTAACTATTTATTAAAAAAAATAAAAAAAAACTGTATATAATCACATACAGTTTTTGTTTTGGTCAATGATTTCTGTCTTTTAGAGGGAAGGAATCGTCGTACAGCATACAGGTTTTATAAAAGAAAACCCCAAGAATTAGGAACACAATGATTAATTTATTTGGGCTTTTCTGATATGAAAACAGGGACAAAATTATATAAGCAATGCACAAAAAAGTATATGTACATCTGGACACATTTACATTAACATTGATGATTATCAATTATATACCTGTAAAACCAGTGACAAAATCATGGGCACCCAAGGCTCACTCAAGCTGGGTGGAATAAAAGGCCAACCGACCTGGACTGATCCCACACAATAGATATGATAGAAAATCACCAGAACACCCAGTGGATCACAGCCTGCCATGCATTGAGCCCAGAAGGCAAAGAGCCCAAGGCCGCTGACTTGGCCTCCAAACTCCCCAGATCCTAATCTAATGAAGCAACCATGCAAAGGACCAGACAAACGAATCTGATCTGTGAGGCCCCACTGGCAATGTCCTGGGGCCAGACACTACAGCACATCCCCAGAGCAGGGGGACACATGTAAATGGTGTTTGCGCACCTCCTAAATGTCTGAAATATTAGTTACCTACCTAGGTCCAGCATGAGCAAACATCTAACTAGTGTTTATCCACCTCTAACTAGCCTTAACACAGCTTTAAAATTTGCTGAAGTTATTCCTAGCACAGCCCTATCTACTGTTTGAGAAATTTATATTGTTTTGCCAGATCAAACAATACAACATGTATTTTATATAGTACTACTTAACCAGCAATTTCCAGATTTTCTCCCTAATTTAGTCCATGTTGTCATTAGGGCCCATCAAGGCTACAACTTCATCAGGTGTTCTTTTTTGAACTGGTTGCTCACACATTGTTGGGAGTTACTTACTGTAACACACTCTGGGGATGGCTACAAGAGGCTACAGCATGACTCAAGATTCGAACTCGCAATCTCCAGATGAGATCGTTACTGCTGCACCACTCGGGGACTATGTATATGTGTGACATTTTTCTGACTGGTACAAAGCCCTAACAATGTCCGCTCCTTTCATAAATGGCAAACATTTTTATGTCAAAAGCTTCATCAAATCAGCATTTATTTATTGTTTGTAGTGTTACCTTCTTTTTGTTTAATATTAACATAATTTTATTTTTAAATCAGTTTAATACAAACTATTGGTTATTCTGGAAACAATGACATTAGAATGAGTGCATTATTATAATCCTGTGATTTGTGTTGCAGTTGCGAATATTGTTGTATTGCTTATAATGATAGATTTTTTAATTACGCATTCAATTTGACATTTTTACAATTTCCCTGTGTAAATTTCCTAATCAGTTATTCAAAGTGTAATTAATTTGCTAATCAAATTATAAATTTCCTCTTGAATTTCTGTGAGAAACAAGTCTCTTCATGCATATGTTTGTATGTCTCTATATACGCATCTATATACTGTACAGTATGTTAATTTAAATGCACCGTCTTTCTCTGATCCCCAGTATCTCACTATACTTTTTAGATGATTTAGAAACACTAATAGCAGAGGCCATTGTTTTATCCCTTCCCGCCTTTGGCCTCAGCATGTCGAGATTGTCAGAGAAACGCAGTGGAGTGTGAAATTAAGTTCAGAGATGGATGGAGAGAGAGAAAGAGAGAGAGAGAGCAAGATAAAAGTGTACACTCTGTTTTATTTATTCATATCACCCAAACGCTCAGCCACAACTCTGACAGCTTGTGTGATGGAGGAATATGTACAATACAAAGACTGCTGACAATTAATACCAGCTTGGCAGTCAGTTTTATGCAAAAGAAATGGACTTGTGTTTTCTCTTTTTGTTTGATTCACTCAGTGGTTTTCTTCCAAATAACTACACGTATTGCAATTATGCACAACTCACCGCATAGCAAGCGCCTATCTCTTGTCCAAAGTAAAAACAGTTGATAATTGTACTGTAGCTCTGCTGAGGTTTATATGGTCTTCATACTGTATGCTCATTACAGACAAATGGATCATATGGATGAGCTTTAATTTACTTTAAATGACTAAGTAAAACTTTATATACTTTAAATAACTAAGTAAACAAAGGAAGGTTTCTATCTATCTATCTATCAAGTGAAAATCACTTGCTTGTCTCGGCAAACAGAGAGTGACATACATGTCTTTATTGCAAATGGGAATTAATTCTTTCTTGAGTGAAGAAAGAGCAAATGGCTGCATATGTGTGGGTGTGTGTGTCATCTGTAAATAAATTTACTGCAGGTTTAATGTGTGTGGGTGCCTGATTGACTAAAAGCATGTAACTCTTGGTATAATGCCTAATCGCTCGCTCAGCTGTCAAAAACCTGCGCGACCTCGGGAATTGCTTCGTTTGCAAATGAGTCACTTTCACCTGCCAAACAGGAGTGAAGCATAACCACATAAAACCCTGACTCATTTCCACACAGTGTCATCTTTTACAGCCATGTGTTTGCCAGAAGCTTATTTGAGAGGGTATGAAGTGCTGTAAGAAGGTCTGCACATAAAATGCATACTGTACCCATCGTTAGTTGCTAGCCTATTTAATAGTAACAATACAAGTAAGTAAAAGTTTCCTCCCTAAGCATGTGCATTAAAGAGAAATTGTTCATCAAGTTTTTTTCTTTTTGTTTCTTTGTAACTTAAGTTCTTGTCTCCTTCCCACGTTGGTCTCTAAGCAAGGAGAATGAGGATGTACAGAGAAAAAAAAAGAAGAGATAGCACATTCTGGCCATTTATAGACTTTGTGACTCCTGAAATCCCACTGAAAGCTTTCGCAGGTGACGATCAACTCCTTCTCTCTCTATAATGGCCTATGCTGAGGGACTGTTACTATGGGAACGTGGCATGAAAACGACACCAGCATGGCTAAAAGTGTCTCTGTCTGAGGAATCGCAGGACTTGCCGGAGCTTGGTGTGGAAATGTGAGTGCGTGAGTCAGAGGTGGTGAAAATGAGTCCCGGGTGAGGTGGGGAATCGAGAAGGTTAAGTCTGAGGAATTTTCATGTATTTCTGAACACTGTGATTTCCATCGGGACTGCGAGTGTTTCTAAACCAAGGGAGGCTGCGTCTCATAACAAGCACCTGCACTATTTCCTCTCCCTGTTTGTTAGGGTAAAATCTCCCCAAAATTAGGAGAAATAATTAAAATGTAAAAATTATTGTTCAACAGTGAAGTACACTTATAAGAGAAAAAATTATTTGTCATACAAAAACATTTGGGTAAAAAACAAATCAAGAGGCAATTTGACATTGTAAGGTTGTATAGATTGTATAGTAAGGTTGTATAGTAAGGTTGTATCCTGCCCCCCAAATGTGACCTACACTGATCCAGACTGTAAATGTATGGCATTCAACTTTAAGTTTGACACCAACAGTAAAAAATGGCTACTGCAAAAGATAATGTTGAATTTTTTTTCCAATTCCACACCATCACAGTACACTTACTTTATAAAAGGTCAAATTATCTTTGTTTTTAAAATTGTCTTTATAATTTACCCCCAGGCTTCTCTTTAGACATTCCATGCAGGGATAGGATTGGGATCTGAATTGGTATCCTTGAAATAAATTTTAACAATGCTGTGAAATACCAAGATGATCTGGGGACAGTTAATGCATGTGTGGTGGTATGGGGATTGAGCAGATAAGCATAATGGAGTGGGACATTGTTAGACCTATGCACCTGGGTTAGGACAGTGTGGGAGCTCATGAAGATAGAGTGGGGAGAATGTTGGAAATGGTTAGGATGGAGTGAGGAAAGTGTGGGGTTGGAACTGGAACAAGGATGGAATTGAAACAGTGTTTGCACTTGTAAGGAGAAAGTAAGGAAGGTGGTGGCATTTGTGAGGATGGAGAAAATACAGTGTTTGCACTTGTAAGGGTGAAGTGAGAAAATGTTGGGGTTTATAGGGATTGTGTTAAACAGTGTTAAAGCTCTTGAGGTTAGAATGAGGATGTTGTTGAAGGATACATAAGTGATATTGTTTGACCTTGTAAAGATGGAGTCGATGATGAATTCGAGTTTGTGAGGAAGGAGTGGGAAAAACTTTTAATATTGTGAGGACATAATGGAAACCATGTTGCAGAAGGGGTTGGGGACAGTGTTGGAGGATGTAGGTTTAAGTGGGGATGGTTTTACAGTTTCTGGAAATAGAATGCATACTGTACAAGGGGCATCTTTAACTCCAGTCCTAAAGGTGTCCAACATACTTTAATAGTCTAACAGACTTTTGTATTTCCTCTGCCTCTACAGCTGATTCCACTAATCTCTTAGTTGGTGTGCTTACAGTAGTTGTTGGCCAATTCAAATTGAACATTGGCTCTCCAGCACTGGAGTTAAGCATCATACTGTACAGTGTTGGTGATAGGATGAAGTTGTTAAGGAGGTGGGCAATTTAGTAGTATGTATCAATTGGTTTGGGATTACATTAAAGCATGTTAGTATGTAGTCGGAACAGTGTTGGAGATCATGAGGATGCGGGGTGGGGATTGAGATTGTAACCAAGGAGGGGGCAGTTTTAGATTTTGCATGAATATATGGGGGGGGGCATGGAAAGGATTGCTGAAATGGCCAGTATGACCTGAAATAATGTAACCAGTGTTGGAGCACATGGGGATGTGCTGGAGGTAGGGATGCCAAATGGGTCCTGCAGGGAGGCTCCATTATGACGGCGCATGTGTGGAAGAAAGGGTGCAGCATGTGGACGAGCACTCTTTATGGGTTGTAAGATTTGGAAATAAGGGTTGTATAGGGTTGTAGTGCAATTTGGCTCTGCAGATCTTTAATAATTGCTACTAGCAAGTATTTGGTGACTTTGTCTTATGATCTCGACAAAATGCCTTCTCTTACAAGTTCTTCATTTAGATTTCTTTTTCAACTGCCAGTTCCTTTAACAAACTATGCTGCTTTAATCCTCCCTTAGGTCACCTCTTGTCATGTGGTATGTTTTATTTTCACTCGGTCCATAAAACTAAAACATAACACTTTGCATTTAAATGCTTACTGGCATACAACATAATGACATACAATAGTTTTTGACACTCTGTGGATTATGTCTTTGCAATAAAAGGCAAATACTTTTGATGAATGTGAACTGACAGTGTATGACCTTGCACAATCAGCGAGGTGTAATCAGATGAAACCTCCAAGAACACACATCATGTCTGGTGGCTACTTTGCTGGGGATGACAAAACAGGGATAAGGAAAGAAATGAAGGAAACTTAATCACGACTCACACTCATACTCAGGTTAAAATTTTCTAGCACTTAAAGTTTATTTTAGACCTGAGTTTTATTTTGCACATGATTTATTGCTTTTTTTTTTACAGCTGTCCAGACAAAAGGCTTATTTTATAAAGGATCTGTCCTTAAAGAAGTTGGGACTACTGTATATATGTAAATGAGACTGACAACATGTTGGCAGCAAAGTGGGGGTGTCTGTACGTTCATATATGGAAGTAGGACAGAGAAGTCATTGGCATATTTATGTTTTTATAGATACTTTGTTTGCCAGCCAGTTAATAATACCTAACTAGAGTTATAGCTCATATTTAAAAATTTCATTGTTGTTATAAGTCACTTAGCTAACATAGGCTAACTCACCTAAATCTTTGCAATGAACAGATACAATTTAAAGGCAGTGTATTTGATTTATTGTCTGGTTCTAGGCTGCATGGTGGTGTAGTGGTTAGCACTGTGGCACTGTCACCTCGAAGGTTGAGGGTTCAATTCCAGTGGCGGCCAGACTATGCTGGGGCACCGCCCCCTTAAAGTTAGACAGAGAAGAATGCTATTTTAACATGTAATTATTTAACATAATAAATATTTATTTTAATAATAAAATAAAGTCTTTTAGTCACAATATTCCACTGTATTTCTTAATGTAATTTATTTACAATAAAAAAAAATCTAAACTGTATTACGTTCATTTGTGGGGCACCGGGCAAACGAATGTTGTAGGCACATACATTTTTCAAAGGAATGTTGTTTAAGGCTGAGCTCTAATTGGATTTTTTCAAATCCTCCTTGGGGTGCAGCACTGTGCGCTCCAAACTCTTCCACTCTTGTTCTTAGCGAATCAATATTGTTTTTAAATATTTGGGCTCATGTGATTGGACCATTCACAACGAGTCTTATTAACGGTCAGCAGATTGTTAGTTAATGTATTGAATAGTAATTGACATGAAAGCCAGCTAAATATGAAAGAAAATTCTGTAATTTCTTTGCTAAAATACTCCTTCACAAGGCGATCGGATAAAGAAAAGTTACAGAGCTTGGACCAGATCGACCTGATCTTTTAATTAAGCATCAGTCAAGTGATCGTGGCAGAGCTTATACTCAGTACTTTTCCAGCACTTCTTATGGCTATTTACAGGCGATTATTAAAAATTTTATCTTAATTTTGTTTGCCCCCCCTTCCTCCCCCGCTAATTTTTTTTTTTTTTGCACCAGCTGCCACTGTTCAATTTTCATCTCAGGTTTGTGTTCAACTTTGCATATTCTTTCCATGTTCCTCCCTCCACGTTACTCCCACATGTCCAAATACATGCATATTAGGCTAATTTGTATTCCCAAATTTCCCGTTGTACAGTATATGTGTAGTGTGTCTACAATCCTACAATGGATGGGCTCCCTGTCCAGGGTGTAACACGCCGTGTGCCTCCTGGGATCCCGAAATCCTGGACAGGATAAGCTGTATAAAAGATGAATGAATGAATGATCGGGTCTAAGAATCATAAAATAAAGTTTTATAGTCCTATTCAGTTTTATTATCGTATTTATAGACGTGAGTACTTATGTCTAGTTAGCCCTAGAGTAGTGCAGCAAGTCTAAGCTTTATTCAGACAGAACATGAAGTGAAAATTTTTTTTCGTTTTGCTTTTATGACTTTTTGTTTATATTTTAGATTATTATTTGATAGGACATAAAAACTGATTAAATACAGTCATCCAGATCTTGCAAAACAGGCTAAAGGAGTGTCAAAAATGGGAAGTTGCTTTAAAGGAGAGAGAGAGAGAGAGACTATGATAATATGAATAATAAAAAAAAAAGAAAAAAGGGGAAATTACTTACAAGGATGCCAGTGCCAAAACCAAGACACAAAACGAAAGCACATCTACTAATGTTATCTTGTCTTAAACATACATTACTTTGTCTCAGTAGTAATTACTTATAGGTCACACTAAAACTGCCTTTGAACCATCCATGTTGTGTTTTGCAGCTAACTCAAGCTACCAAGCTATTTAGCTTCTAACACAAGGCTGAATCCCAAATCCCTTTCTGTCCTATGATCAAATAAACTACATGGTGTGTGGAACAAGAAATTGAACACTCTACATAATGCACTTCATACTATTTGGCATTCAATCCCAGAACAGTTAGTTAGATATTTCACCAAGATGGCGCCGGTGAGGTCGGCTGCCGTCACGACTGCTCCGACCTACTTTTCTTTGTTTTTGTATTTTAAA
>JAQQZS010000013.1:13624256-13634447 GCA_030068045.1 Platyallabes tihoni | reverse complement strand
TGTGTGTGCCGCTCATAGGCGCGTGGGTATGTGTGTGCCGCTCATAGGCGCGTGGGTATGTGTGTGCCGCTCATAGGCGCGTGGGTATGTGTGTGCCGCTCATAGGAGCAAGAGTGGTATGTTACGCTCGTAGAGGCGTCTTCGGTTTAATTCCACCTTAAGGGGCGTTGGTTTGATGATTTGGATTAGCGTCTGTCTGTGTGAGTCTTGGTTTGTAATTATTTGTTTAAGGGCTGCTTTGGGGGCCTTTGTCTCAACACACAACTATAGTCGGGCATCTAACACAGAGCTTATCAGTATGTTTGTATCAGGTATTAGAGCCTGTATGTTTATCAGGTATGTCTATGTTAGAGAGCCTGAGTTCCATCAATAAGCGTGTGTTGAATATTAGAAGCTTCCAGAGTTCATGTATGTTTATCCCCTTATTACCTGAATGTGTTTTCCCGAATCCCTGAGAGTTTTATTACCATACCCTTCTGAGAATTATGTGTCCAGAGCTGGTATTTGGTTTGTTTAGTTTTCGTGTGTTTAGTTTGTGTTTTAATAAAAGACTCTTTATTTTGGAAATCAACCCTCTGCATTTATGCCTGCCTTTGTAAGCACTTACACTACCAACGTGACAGAATACTTAAATAATGTCACAGATATGTAGATTACTGCTGATGCATCACCCCTTTGATGATATCGAAGCATATCATATAAGTTTTTTGTATTTTGTATATATTATATATATAATTTTTTTAATGTATTTCATTAGGTGACTCTGCCTTGCTCTTTCTAAAGTGGTAGGTGACTTTATATTCCAGGGTAGCCTCATGCCAGTGCACCTACAGATTCACCCTTTTTTGAGTTTCTAAAAGCTAAATTCAAGCTAGATATGTCAAAGTTCCATCTTGCACTCTTTCACAATCCGTAGTCTTTTAAACAACTATAAGATAATAGTTAGTAATCTCTCTCTCACCCACACATTCTCTCTCTCTCTCTCATACATACACACACACCCACACACACACATACATACATATGTACTCGTGCTGCCTGCCTGTACTCCTTCATCAGGATGCTTTAGCTTTTGGTTCAATTCATGTATCTGCCCTCATGACTCAGCTTCTGCTCCAATAGACAGTCCTGCATAGAGGGACTTTCCTAAAATTCCAAAGCCACTCCAGTGCCTTATAGTGCATAATCTGATTGAGATTTAGATTACACTACTTTACCAATGTAAAGCAGCAGTCTGTATTTACAGCTGTAGAGGCAAATGTAAAGGATTTGTAGACATAAGGAGGGATGGATTTGATAGTTGTTGGTTGGGTTTAGTGTCAGTCAAAATATAGCACCACTTGTTTTTGCATATCATAAAGAAAATGTACTTAAACTATTGACATAGCATAACATGTGGTATCATATTTAAACCATCATAATATTTATTAATTTAGTAAATTAATTTTGACATTAACGTTAAAAGTACAACTCAGAACTCATTCATTTCTACTGTTCGCTTTAATTCAATTGCACAGCAAAGTGATACCCGGATGATGATGATTTTCATCATCATCATCATCATCACCCTAAAATGTATCAAATAAAAACACTGACTTTGATACAACACATTCCAGAGGTTAGTAAGGTTGTTATTCATTACCCAGGATGTTCAGGACAGAACGGCCTCTGCTACACTCTCCCAGCCTTTCTACCCTGCACTGTCCTGTGACTACATTCTGATTCTCCTGAACAAATTAAGAGGAACAGGCACAAAGCATTAAGAAAGAAACTGAGTGCTTTCTTGCAGTTCTGTTCATTCTATGCCAGAAAAAACCTATACAATACTATCTATACAAGACCTAAGTAAAATAGTAATGTAAAATTATTAGCCTACTGTATGACTGCATGGACGATTTGTTTTTTGTGCCATTGTACTCTATGCAATTTTTTCACATTACTCTGACAGTCTGAAAAATATGCTTGCCTTTTAGTTTATTTGAGAAATTGCTTATATCTGCCTCTTTCTATTTCCGTGGAGCTTCACACATAATTGCTGAGACCTGTCTGAAGTCAAGGCAAGCAATGATGAAATAATGTACGGATCATGTACTGCAAAAGAAGTGAGCATGTATTAAAACTAATGTTAAAAAGTCTGCCTATTCTACCTTATTTACTAATAAATGTCATTGTAATATGCGTGTGGCATTCAAGTCAAAAAATATTGTTTGATTGCGCAGAATAACAGAAGATAGTTACTGTATGAGAGTCAAAACTTCAATTCTCTTCTCAGCGTTTCACTACTACTCGGATACCATCATAGTACAGTAGAAAGTTTTCTTAGTGCAAAAGAGCCATGATCGAATTGCCTGCTTCATGTCTAAAACACTGGCCTTTAAAGAACTCTGTTAATGGCCCAAATATGTGGAAATGGCTTCGAGTGAGGTCATGGGGAAAGAGACAATAACTCTGGGTTCCCTTAATGTGCAAGTGGAAATCAAGCTGGTGAATGATTGTGAGTACAGTTACCACAGACAGATGCATCTCTTCTGCAAGTTGGCAACAAGTTATTTTTAATTTCAGTCAATTTTCAAGTATCAGGGTATTATGACGCAACCACGTGATCAATATAATAGATGCTGTATATTGCATGTAGTTCCACAGTAAATCACTCAAGTGCACTCAATCACTTCCTGTGCTAAAATCTAAGGCCAATAAGTACGTAAGCATTTGGTTTTATTGAAATAAGGATTCCTCGGTCTATGGAAATAAGAAAACAAAATGAAAATCAGTCTAGATTGTTCATCATGCAGTGTTTCCATGATTAAGGTCAGGAAACATTTTGGAAAGTTCGGTAGAAGGAGTGATAAACTAAAGCCAAGCACTCAGCCATAGGACTTTCATATTCTAGGTATGTTTAATACTTTAAATGAACTTTCTTACTGTACAGTATGTAGGAAGTGTATTTTTATTGTTATTATATAACTAAATTTGAAAGCTTTATTTAGTTTATATTTACTTTTTTACCTACTGTAATAGTACATGAAGCTAATAAAAGGATGGAACTTAATTTGTATAAAATAATATTCAATGATATTCTCTTTAACAATGTTAAGCAGTTAGCAAATATCTTTCATATTGAAAATCTTAATATTGGGTTAGATTGTTACCATTACATATGAAAATAAAATTTGGTAAAATGATAATAATTTGTTGCTTTAAGTCTATCAAATATATTCTACATTTTCTGCTTCTCAAAGCTCGCAACTTTCTTCTATAATAAATATGATTATATAAAACCTAATTACATTACTTTTTAAAACAAATGCTCAAATTAATGATTTAAAGGTTTGGCATTTTATACTTTTATTTATGATTGAAGATTTATTATTATTTTTTTTTTATCACTCCCCAGTTACAGATCCATCATGAAGCTGAATATTTTACTAATTCTGTGTTTAACAGGTGAGAGCCTTTTTATAAACCATTTTTTTCCATATAAAGATTTAGAAAATCTATTCTGAAAATAATAAATTGTTATTACACATGTTTATTCATTTATACTTAATTGTACTGTATTGTATGAATTTCATTGTTAGAATTGGCATCCAACTTGGCATCAAAAATGAATAATAAAAATTATAGTAAGTAAAAAGAGAGTAAAAAATGTATAAATTACAAAATGGTAAACTGCAGGAGCCTTAGGGGACGAGGCAGGGTACACCCTGGACAGGGTGCCAATTCATCGCAGGGCACACAAACAAACACACACACACACACAACGGGCAATTTGGGAACGCCAGTTAGCCTAACCTGCATATTTTTGTACTGTGGGAGGAAACTGGAGTACCCAGAGGAAACCCACCAAACTCGGGGAGAACATGCAAACTCCATGCACACAGAGACGGGAATCGAGCCTGGCCAGATATCAAACCCAGACCCTGCAAGTGCAAGGTGACAGTGCTAACCACTAAACCACCGTACCGCCTCTGTTTGACACATGCATTTATAAATGAATATATATCCGAGATTAAAGATTATAAGAATGTTTAGTGGAGCTGAATATAGCGAGTTTAACAAATCTTTTTTGTGATGTAAATATGCTAGCAAGGCTATGCACAGTCGTGTAGTGATTAGAACTGTGGCTTGATTTGGGTTCGATTCCCACCTGTTGGAGTTTGTATGTTCTCTCCATGCTCGGTGGGTTTCCTCCAGGTACTCCGGTTTCCTCCCACTGTGTGAGCGTGCTCGTGCAAGTATATACGTATATGTATATGTGTGTGTGTGTGCGTGTGTACCCCACCTTGTGCCCAAAGTCTCCCGGAATAAATTCCAGGCCTGTAGAGGATAAGCAGTATATAGAGCAATGAAAGAATAAATGAATGACTGAGGGGACTGAAGAGAGTCCATATTGCAATATTTGAAGCAGCCAATGCTGGTACAAAAGAAAGCTTTCTGCCAAAAGCAATATCCAGACCAATCTAAGATTTTTTTTTTCCACATTTATGATTAAAAAGATCAGTGGTGGCGTGATCACACCCTCTGTAACATCACCCATGGTTTTGCAGCTCAACTGTGGGCGCTCCGTTTGTCGTCATCTTGACAGAAGCTGACTCCACCTGCACCTCAGTTACTGATAATAAGCCGAATGTGTTTATGCTTCTGCTTCAATCTAGTTAACTTAGGACTTTTTATATGCTGTTTGCTGCAACTTCCAATCCGATAGTCAGCTTCTTTTGAACAAGCGGTAGGGCATTCCTCACACGTGTGGCCATGATTGTCTCATGATTTGTTCTCCTGCTGTGGTCTCCTGCTGTTGGCATCTCTGGCCAGTGATCAAGAAGGGTGATGCCCAAGATTGTGCATTGGCATCTCATGTGGAATGTTTCCAGGGTTCAGAGGTCAGCTCGCCAGCAGTGTCCAGATCTCGGATTCATAAAGCAGGATCAGGATAATGATAGCATTGAAAACTCTCATTTTAATCTTGAGGCTAACATTTTGCTTTATCCAGAGGCACCACCTCAGATTAAAAAATGCTGACTGGCCAAGAAATGCAAAACAAAATAACAAAACCAAAAACAAAATAAATAAATGAATAAAAATAACTAAATAACTATAACAAATCTGGAAGCAAAATAATAAAATCAGCAGAAAACAATGAGAAATCCATAAACTAAATACCAAATCAAAAAACACAATGACAATTCAGACAAACCCGAAATGGTAGGTATAATTTGTGAACTAAATTCTTACCGCTAAACTCTTCTCCATAAACCAGTTGATGATGACACTGAAAAGGAGTGGCGATTATCTGAAGTTCTGCATTTCATCGGATTGGATGAGGAAATTGCTTTGTTTGGATTGGATTGCTAGATCGCTCGACATGCACTTCCACCATGGGGTGATTTGGTAGAATGCCACAATGATATTGACCATTTTTGGAGGCACTCTGATTGCTTTTAGCACCTTCCAAATATGTCCTGATTTACATTGTCAAAGGCATTCCTGAAATTGTTAAGACTGTGATGGTGTTCTGGCCACAGCTTATGCGCTCTTGCAAAACCTGCCCAGTGAGAAAATCTGGTCAATATAGTCTCACAAATGATCTGTGCAAGTACTTTCCCTGCCACTGATAGGAGATTCATTCCCCGAGATCGTATGGCTTAATAAAATTTTTACTGATAAGTTTCATAAAAATGTACACCCTGTATGGTTGTCATGAATGAAAAATCTAGCTAAAGACCTTTTTTTTCTACCAAGCTGCAAATGTTTATTTCTGTTGTAAAGTTGGACAATTTCATAGGATTCATCATAGGATAATGAGGCAAATATGAACAATGCAATTTTACAACATTTTAAAATAAAAATATAAACAAACCATTTACAAGGAGCTGAATTGAACACAGTTTACCTGTTGCAGACCATCAGGCTTTGGAAAGGCAGCTTCTGGTTTGGGCTGTGCTGGCTAGGCAATGTTGATGTTTGGATGCATAGACCCAGACAACACTCCAGTTAGGCCTGTTTCCTACACTTTTCCTCCTTTTCTTGCTTCCTTTCCTCGTAAGGAACTATGCAACAAAAAAAGAACGAAGCAAAAGAGGTGCAATTATAAAAATATTAATCCCCTGAACTGCAGGATTGGACTGTGAAATGTAGACTTTTTTTATTCTAGACATTACCAGTTTACATTGTGTATCATAAAAAAATAAAATGTCACCTACAGGTCTTGTTTCAGCTGCGGCATTCATCCTGCAAACTGTCCCTCACAAATATGAGCTGAACATGTCACAGGTAACATGGTCTGTTGCGCAGAATTACTGCATGGAATCATACACTGACCTGGCAGTAATCCTAAGTTATACTGATTGGCTAAGATTAAATAAAGTGACAGCAAGTAAAGGTCTGAGCAAATCTGCTTGGGTCGGTTTGTACAACGACATCAATAGCTGGCGCTGGTCCTTATATGATCTTCCTCTAATGAATGTCTCTTTCACATACTGGAACAACAGAGAGCCAGATAATAAGAATGGGATAGAATCGTGTGTTGCAGTAATAGATTATGGATACTGGTCAGATTGCGACTGTACACTTCGTAAACGCTTCATATGCTACAATGGTAAGTTAACAATCTGTATTTGATTTGCTTTATTTTGGACTGAATTATTATTTTGGAACATGTTTAGCTGTGCCTATTTACCCTATTTTTTGCCATTTCGTAGCTAATTTCACTGGTTCTAGTAAATTCATTCGCATCTCTAATGTTTTGGAGACTTGGCTTGGAGCTCGAACCTACTGCAGGAAATATTATACAGATCTGGCCATCTCACTTAACAGCACTGACAACTACAACTTGCGGCAACTGAGGGATGCCCAGGGTAATTCCTGGATCGGGTTATATAGGGACACTTGGAAGTGGGCAAACGGAATGAATGCTTCAAACCTTCCGTGGGCTCCACAAAAACCCAATAACTATGGAGGTCATGCGAACTGTGCATCACTTCAAGGTGGCCTGTTAAGTGATGAAAGCTGCACCAACCTGCACAGCTTCTTTTGTTACACCAGTAAGTCTTTACTTTTCTGAATAATACCAATTATTTGTAACTATAAAAATATACAAATTAATGATTCATAAAGTGTACTACTACTACTACTAATAATAATAATAATGCCTCTTTGTTGCAGATTATAAAATGAAAATTACAATGGAATTTGCAAACTATGTCTATTTAATGGGTGTGTCGGCTTAGTGGTTAGTCTTGCACCTCCAGGTTTCAGGTTCAATTCCCACTTCGGGTTTGTGTGCATGGAGTTTGCTTGATGGGTTTCCTCTGGGTACTCCGGGTATTTCCTTCCACAGTTCAAAGACATGCAGATTAGGCTAATTGGTGTTCCAATTGTGGCTCCAGGCCTCCTGTGACTCCTGATAATTTATTAATTCTTCATGAAAACCTCAGTCTTATACTACAAATGAATTACATTATGTTTGTTTGCATGTCTTCCACAGACTCGCCAATGAGAAGTCAGATACTGAAACTGCAGGTGAAGTCTATTGGAAGTGTGTTTGATCCTCCACTGCAGTCTATTGTAGACCTAGTGAGTAAAAATATCTATGACATTTTGTAAAATTATGAATTTGAATGCCATATTTTCCCTGCGTCTTTCATTCAGAAATGCTTCAGGTACTCGTCAGAAATAAATCATGTATCTGTTTTCAGATTAATAAGAAACTTGATGAAAATGGCATGTTGCAGAACACCACTATGAACTGGAGGGCCGAGCCAGATGGACAGATATTTCGCCAAAAAAACAAGGATGAAGTGTGACATCTAAATGCCTTCAGCTACATCAAGTAGTTCAGGCAGACTGAATAAAATTTTAATTTACATACAATATTTAGACTTGTAATATAGACTTGTAATATTTTAAAATTGTTTGAACATGGGGGTTTATATAAAACACACCTACTTTCCTTCACCTTCTTTCCTCTCAGCTATAAATTCGGTTTTATACGTTTATGCCAAATATAAGATATTTAGAATTATTCACACTCAGAATTTGTAACAAATGACTGCTCAATACAGGGACAAGGTGAACATCAGCAGGAGTTTGTTAAATAACTGGAACATTGGATTAATGTAACAAAAAATAGAAGATAGACCTTTAGAAGATATTATTATTAAAGAAATTGTTTAACAACTTTGTGTGCCTTACTATGCCTGCCACTATTATAAGTAATTAATTCATTCCGATGATTACAACTTATGGTTAATCAAAAAACTGTTAATGTAAAAACCAAAAATTATCGAATTTAGCTCAAATTATTCAAATATATCCTTTGCAGTTGGCGGTAATAATTATTCATGCAGTGCAAATATTGTACATCTCTTGGTTTGGTTTAGTACATGCAACTAAATCATTTTTGAAGACTGCTGGCATGTTGATTTTCCAGAATACTATCATCTACCCCATGCACAAGAAAAAAAAAGGTCCATAAAAGGTCACTGCTGAAAGGGCTGGCAATATGCAGAGTGCTTGTTTCAAAGCATACTGTATTTATGGAAAATTGACTGGAAGAGAAAAGTGTGGAGGGATAGATAGATAGAGTGGTAGATAAGGGTCCAGTGACAGGGACGACCATAAGCTTAAGAATATTACCAAGCAAGAAATTAGGAAGGCTTCATGAGGAGTGAAGTAAGGCTGGAGTTGGTGCAACAAGAGCCACTATGCACAGATGTCTTCAGGCTACAATTTTTTGAAAATATACATTGCATATTTGTTTCTATCACATATACTGTATCATGTGTCTTCTTAAACTTCCTTAAGAATACACATACTATAGTCATATATATAAAAATAAATAAATATATTTTTTCATGATTGTTGTGAAAACAATACTATCCCAGATAGCACACTGCTTAAGGGCCAACACTGGCACAACATTAATTCAGTAGATAAATACCAGTTTGGTCAAATGTTGACACAATGTTTTTTCAGTAGCTTCAGTAGTAGAAATTGGAAATTAAATTAGACCCAGATAGCACACTGCTAAAGGGCCAACGTTGGGCATACATTGAGCTAATGTTGGCATCAGTGGTTGGCTCAATGTCATTTTGTCCATTGGCCCAACGTTGGCTTGGGGCCAAAGTTAGGTTGGACCAAAGATAGGTTGTTTCAGTAGATAATGGCAAGGTTGGCCCAATGTTGGCACAACATTGGTTCAGTAGATAATGGCAAAGTTGGAAATTGGAAATTAAATTACACTCTTTTCATCATCGTCAATAATAAGAAAACACATTTATATATTATATATATTTATTTATTTTATTTCTGATAAAATGATTACAAACTAAGACAATATATGTAACTATTATGATAATATACAGTACAACAAAATAAACACCTAGTACAACCACTTTTTCTTTCAACAAGGTGGATGAAAATAAATGCATACAAAGAAAGCACCCATTGCCTCAGACTGTCTTTTGTATCATCATCATCTTCCTCATCAACATTACAGCATCTTTGGAGAACTGTGACTATAGTCTGTGTAAATACACCAGTAATTTGAGCATTGTAAATTATAATGTACTTCAAAATATTCCTTTTCAATCAGCAAAATGATAAGAAAAACAAACATTTTCCACATTTGGCTCAACTTAGTTCAACAACAGTTCTAGTATTACAGTACATATATTTTTCCCAGATGAAGCAAAGTAAACAAGCCATTCAAACAGTAAATAACCTAGTAAAATTGTCAAATGATATGTTCCACATGCCAACTACCTTATATATTCGACAATCACATAAACATACAAAAATGCAGTGCCCTAAAGCAAAACAATATGTACTGTATATTAACCCTTTAAATTTAAATTTCTAAGCGTTTCTGGTGCTTACTATGGAAACAATCCCTATGTATGGGATAAAATTCCCATCAAAAATATTGCGGTAACAGATCGAAAAATAATAAGCATAAATAAAAGAAAATGAAAGACTTGTAAAATTATAACGCACAAAAATGGAAAATGGATGAAAAGTTATTTAGAAAAACAAACAACGCGGTCATGGGTCAAAAAATAATAAGCGCAAATTCCAAATGTAAACCCATTACAAATTATATTGCACAAAACTGAAAACGAATTCAGCATTTTTCGAGTCACAAACAAAATCAGGTTTTCCGCTCATATTTTATTTTTTTGTGTGCTTATGCTC
>JAQQZS010000013.1:13573322-13584540 GCA_030068045.1 Platyallabes tihoni | reverse complement strand
AAAAAACGAACGCGATGTTCACCAGATGATACGATCTTTAGCAGACGTCTCCGCGACGTACCTGTGCTATCTGGGTAGTCTAAGCTAGTCTTGAAAACTAGCTTACAAGTCTTTGCTAATCATGAGGCAATCAGCTAATTCCTAGATATCACAAAGGCAGCTGAAGTTTCAAATCTTAATAAATCAGAAATATAAAGATAATTTTAGCACATTTAAATGGTCTCCACAATTTGCAACGTTTGGGGAAAAAAAAGAAATCTTGGTAACTGTGACAAATTCAGCTAGTGTAGCTAATTCCGGTAGAAGTAAGGGATTCTGTTAGCCTGTATAAATTTTATTGTTATGCTCCAAGGAAAATTGGCTGTAAATGAGCTAATACTTCTTTATGGCTATTATAATCCTTCAATTTTAAAGTAATATAGAACTAATCCAAAAGATACGAATACCTTGAAAAACCTCAATGATTTTTAAAAATCTGTCAGAATAATTACTAGCAGCTAACATAATCATAAGATTTTTTTTTCTAGGTTATGTGTTCTAGATTACTATGGTAAGCAAAATATACTATAGTACTACTTGGGTAGTTTAAACATTACCCATGGTGGGCACTTTAGAGAGTACCAGGGTAGGTACGATGGTGCTTTAGTGGGCACCACCGTAATGTCAGCAAATGTCATGGTACTATATTCTCTGTTACCGGTACTGTACTCTACCTATACCATGGTAAACTTTATTAAGGGTAGCTGAAACATTATAACCTTTATGTTTTATAAAACAATGGTTAATAATTAGTTCAAGGCAAATTTGATGTGCTTAGTTCGGTTGTGTCACTTAGTGAGACACCTTGCAAAAAGTGAGACACCTCTATTTGACTAATACAATAAAAGTCAACTTTTATCACTAATTAGACCAAAGAAAGTAAATAAATAGAAAAATCTCAGTCTGTGGAAACTCATCCCTCTCAGAGCTAATGTCTTTACTCCTGTAGCTAGTCTCTGGTCCAATGACCCGTCTTCAGCTTAATAATGCATGATATTGGATAAACCGCAAAAGAGGATCACCTTCAGAGGTCTGCTGTGGTAGTATTTGACTGCTTGTTCGATCAACTGACATACCAGACCACAGTCCAACAACTGCATTAGGGCCTTTATGAGAACAGTGATTTTATCGTGTATATGAAACACATTAATACGCCGTCCGTGAACGCCTGGTGTGAAAACAGAACATAACATCATTTCAGACTCATTTGAATTCGATTACACTGAGGAAAATCGATACAGGAAAATGCACACATTCTGGCACATTATGGATTCTACTGCCATGAAGTCGTTTTCTGATGATGCTCTGAATGGAGCGGGTGATGTGAGCAGGGTGATCTGTGTCAGGGCACAGCCGTGTGACAGCTCTGGGTGGATTCTGTCCTCCTCTAGCATTAAAGCACCAAACACATTATCGATTGGCCCTGCCCTAAGCCTCAGCCTTGAATGTATTGGATTTATATTTCACAAAGACACACACACAAACACACATACGGTGGTGGCCAAAAGTATTGAGACAAGTGTTTTAATAATTCTCATTTAAAAAGAAATCTATATAATAAGAAAAAATTGTCATTTGAGGCAATGGAATTGCTATACAACAATCAATATTTAGTATGAAATCCTCTATTCTTCAAAATCTGCTGGATCCAGCTGAGCACAGAGTCAGAGAGATGTTTGCAGTACTCTGGTGTCACTTTTTCAATCCATGCCTGCTTGATCGCTTTCTGAAGATCATGTACAGAAGACAGTTTTTTGACTGTTACTGCCTTCTTCACCATTATCTAACCGTTTCCTTTTGGGTTTAGGTCAGAGATGACTCAGGACGTTGCTCCAGAAGATGAATACCACACAGTCCCATAGCCTGCTTTTACTAGTTTTTCAGTTAATTAGCACAACTCTTCAGTCAGATAGGCTAGAACTAATTAGTGACATTACATTTTTTGTGCAGAGCGAGAGCTATAACACATGGCATATGCACGACTGTACACACAGAGATAACCTGCTAGCCTAAAACCGATGCCACTCTTTTTCTGTCACAAAGCAGTGATAGATGAATTGTCCAAAAACAGAAAAGGACGAATTAAAATCATCAGAAAACTGAAATGCTCATGATAGATTGAGGAATTTGTGAATTGTTTGTTTGTCTCATTCTTGTTTCACAAAATCGGACTTTCATGAAATAATCAATAACATCTTTGGGAAATTTGGAGATGTACAATTGTCTATAATCCACAATTAATTAATTCATGTAAAAATTTGATTAAAATAATTTTTCAAAATAAAAATGAAAAACTCAGAAATTTAGACAATGTTGATTGATTGATTGATTAAGGTATATTTATATTAATATCTATGTTTGTATGTCTGGAAAAGAAAAAATATACATATAACAAAATAAGATTTTGGCCAAAACTAAGGTTTTCTGCATAACATCCCAGCTTTAAAACAAACAATATAATGTACTGTACAATATATAAAATATGTTAATCACTGTTGAATTTAGATGTTCTGCCAAGATCAGGTTCAACCAAAAAAGTCAGTTTAAAGCCTTGCTAGCTACTTAATTCTTCACATATGCTTTAATAAAGTTGTTTGGTAGCTTTTGTGCCATAAATCTAATTAAGTCAAGTCACATTTCACTTTGGTTTTCCCAGACTGCCACACATAGTACATGATGATAGCGTATGTGTTACTGTAGTTAAATTAGTCAAATGTGTCAACATTAAAACAAGCTGAATTTCCATAAACCTGCCACAGAATTCAATGATTTCCTTAATAATAACTAAAAAAAAAAAAAGAAGAAATCATAACATGAATATATCTTGAAATTGATAATTCTTCCCAGATAATAAATGCTCAAAATTTGCACAATTATCTGCCAATTAAAAAAGAAATTTTCACAATCAATAGTAACATATGTCTAGAAATTGGTTAAATAATCTCATTTGGTTTTCTACAATCTTATATTAAAATGTAGGAAAATTTGATGAGATTTATGAAATTTTCACTTGCCAAGATTTATTCTTTTATTTTTTTGCAGTGTCATTAATAGGGATGTGTATAGTGGTAGCTACATGTAATCATGTAAACTGCAAATTGTGCTTTTATTAACAAAGAAAGAGGCAAATTTGTTGATATTTTAATGTTTTCATTAAGAACAGGTTCATACAAGGGGTGTTCAAGTCAAATTGGGACATGATGATGAAATTTCTGGTGAACAAAGGCATAAAATTCATTAATTGTCATTTACAGAAGACTTCAAGTACTGTACAGTATGGTGATGAGACTCTTAGTCACAGTAAAACACTGGAATAGTGCAGAATAATATATATATATATATATATATAAATATATATATATAAGGAATCCTTTAAAATTGTTGGATTGCAGAATCTGTTTGTGAGAAATGTATTCACGATCATTCACTAACATCACTTGCTTGCGCATTACAGAAACTTGATTGGTAGTTATTTCCACATCACCTATACAATCCTGACCACACTACAAGCCATTTCTGCAGCACTTTTTTTATATACAGTAATGAGCATCTATGTACGCTGTTCCAAAGCTAGCTCAAGCTTGGTATCTTATATAGCTAAAGCGACAAAAGGAGGATGGATTGTGAGACTTTTTAAACAGAAACAAACAGGATCCTGTCTCCTCTAAGAGGAAACAAATAATAACCCAAAGCGAGCACATCCATCAGTGGCGCATGACCCGGGTTAAGCACCGTCTCGTGGGTCATTACTGCAATACGAGCTCGGGCAGATGGGAAACACTAAACATTTCATTAAGACGTTAGAGTTTTTCCACTCCGACTCGCGGCCTAAAGATCCGATACATCAAAACATGACAACGATCCACAGAGCTAACGAGAAAACTAATTAGAACGAAGCTGAATCTTGCTGCCAGGAGCGCCACCTATAATGGTCATAATCTGAGCCGTGTAATACGCTAGTACGAAAAAAAAATAAAACACTTAGGAGACATTTATCATTGCTTTGTGTGCCTCGAGGCTGTGAGATACAAACTATAACACACAAAGAACAAAAAAAAAAAGAAACTCTAGCATTATGGGTGAGTGTTTATGGGAATTATGATTATGTCCTAGCTTGAAATGAGGAGCTAAAAACGGTAGCGACTAAAGAGAGGCGTGCTATAAATCACATCCTCTCTCGTCCTCTCTACAGAGTAAAAAATGTCCTGATCGGGCGAACACGACATAGGCGTCTGTCCACTAACGAAAGTGTTGCTAACAATAGCATGTGACACAGATGGCTTTCAGGCACTCCGGACCTTTTTGTGTGTACTTGTTGTTCTCTCGCATAAACACACTTGATCCTGTCAGCTTTGTGGTTAATTGGTGGGGCGTTCGAGACATCTGTCCATCGCCGAAAAATCCCTCGCCATGTGGTGTGTCGAGTCTCTTAGGATGCAGACGCTGTCATTAAGCTCTCGTTTTATTGACTTAAAGTTGTTTTCGAACAAAAACTTTAACCATACAGCATGGAAACATGTACATGATTGTGATTTTATTTACAGTAAAAAGCACAAGAAAAGTGCTATAAAAACTTTTCTGAAACACTTCACGTCCAAGCTGTTGAAGGAACAGAATCAACAACGGTTCAGTTTAATGATGATGAAATGCTATTACTGCAGAGTTTATTACTTTCCAATAGCAGCACTTCCCAAAGTAGTTTATTCCGATTTGCCAGAGATATTACATATTCATTATTTCTAAAACACATCCTTTGTTTCATCTTCTAGCTTTTGTAACTCATTGCATTGAGATGCTTTTCTGCTCACCACTATTGTAAAGAGTGATGATGAGCAAGCACTTTGGCCCTACAACTTCTACTGCTTACTGGAGGCCTCTTGTTTTTCCACCATTCTGTCTGAACTTTAAAAACCCTAAAGTGTGTGAAAGTCTTAGGAGATCTGCTCTTTTGGAAATACTTAAACCATTCCATTTGACAGAATACCATGGTCACTTAAATCACATTTTAACCAAAACTCTTGCTTTGTCTCTGCATGATGCTTTTTCTACCGTATGACTGGCTGTCTGGATTATCGTAGGATTGACCAAGGGGACGGTGTTTCTATTAAACTTGCTGGTGAGTCTGTAATCTTTGGTTACTTGTTGTACTTGTGGGATTATTTGATAACTGCTTTTAGGCTTTGGAAAGAGGCTCAAAACCTAATTATGTTCATAAATCCTTTCAGGATGAATTGGACATCGTGTGTATGGGTTTGTGTGCTATTTATTCCAAGTGTTTTTACACCGATAAAAGAAACCATTTCTGAAATCAGTGTTGCAGGGCGGCTATCGATCGTGCTTTACACTTCGCCTTAATTACTCTCTTAAACTCTGACATCCAAACAATAAAATGCTAACAGAAAAGGAAAATGAATCGATGGCAGATGCTCAATGCGTGTGCACGAGAGGATGCACCAAACTCGCATCGATTTATCTGAGAAACGCTCTTTGCTGCAATCAAAGACTCTCTTCTCATGGCCGCTTCACCGCGTGAGAGATTCGAGATGGCCGAAACATTCCCTCCTTTTTTTTTTTTTTTTGGTCATATTTAAACGACTTTAAAAAAAAGTTTCTTCAGTTTCTTCCTATCTTTAAAACAACCACATACACTGTCAGAACTACAGCTAACAAGAACTACAACTCCCAATACCATCGCTCCAAGTCACCTAAGTACTAACACACCTGAGACTAGTTACAAGACACAGATATAAGAGACTCGCATACAGTCTTTGTGAAGTATACGCACTCTGTGACATGTTCCAGTGCCAAGCCTGTACACCAAGGTTAACCACACACACACACACACACACACACACACAATTATACACTACAAGCAGTTTGGAAATAAACAGTCCACACTGTATGTCTTTGGACCGAGAAAAACTAGTACCAGCTGGAAACCAACCAAGCACTTGGAGAACATGCAAACTCCATGTACTGACTTTATGCCATATGAGCTTTTTAAACTCAATACTGTATATATATAAAACAAATATATTTTAAATTAATGTCAGTTATTTAACTGTGAAACCAAGTTGTGGGCTAGATAGTAAGTTATTTTGCAACACAGCACAGTTAAATTGTCAGTTCAGAATGTGTCTAAATTTACATTATCATAAATATACGGAGCATTCAAGCCAGACTTTTGATCGTAACAAATAACAGAACACAATTAAGAGAGTTAAAAGCTCCCTTTATTTCTCTATATAATCCCCTGCTATACTAACACACTTATCCCAGCATTTCACTAGTGCTTGGCTACAATCGAGGTAGAAAGATTTCTGTCTCGATCGGATTGCATACTCATCTCTGAAACACTGGCCTCCCAGGAACTCCTTTAATAGCCCAAAGATGAGGCCATAACTATGGGGATGTTTCATTAACTCCCTGCTAAGTTCCTGTCATGTGCAAGTGGTTTTGCTAAATAATTGTTCGTACAGTTCCCACAGACAGGCGTGTTTTTGTCGATTTTTTTAATGATCAGGTGTTTCAATCATTAAATGTTCATAGGAACAACTGCAGTGGGCTCTGAGCCACCTTGGCCAGGATCGTCATTCACGGACGTATGATCTTCTTTAAAACATTTGAAAATGTTTGAGAGTCTCATCACTGTACGGTGCCTGAGGTCTTCTGTACGTAAATGTCAATCAGTTTTACACCAATTTACAAGGATTTTTATCACAAAGACCCAGTTTGACTTGAACAAGGCTTGTATATCCCAAATGAAATATTTCCCTAATTTGTTTCCCAACAATTTTGTTAGGGCATTCCCCCAGTCAGCGACAGATAACAACCAGGGAGGGTCCAAAGCCAACATATGCTTGCTCTGATCCATGTAAAGTCACAGACAGCAGCTTTTGGAACTGCTGCTCATGCAGCATTAGGGGGCAACGTAACACACTTGAGGGAAAACTATATTTGCTGCTTTTTGGTGCGTGACCTCACAGATGCCTATGATTAGGGGGTGTCACCATGAGTGATGCGGGGTCAATCCAATATCTAGACCTCCAGCTACAGATAGCTCTAGCTGTAGCATGTTCTTGGAATCGAACTCGCAATCTTTACAATACAATGAACGAACTGCTGTTGAAACACACGAGAGCTCCCATCCATTTTTATTTTATCTAGTGTATAACTGAAAGCTATTGTAGGATAAACCAAGTCAAAAATCGAAAATAATACATGCTAATGGGTTTACAATAATCTGCATTGTTTGTGGATCGGACTTGTTTGTCTGGTGCATCCCATGGGTACACCATTGGATCAAAATCTGGGGAGTTTGAAGTCTGGGTTGGTGCCCTTTGCCTATGCTGGAAAATGTCTGTGGTGGGCTGTGGGGTAGTGGATGTTCCGGTGCCTTTCTATGACTTTTTCTGCGATTTGTGAAAAGTAATGGGTCAAAGTTGAGAGAATGTCAGAACTTTTAGGAAGCAATTGCTACATGATGTGAAAATCCATGGTTTCGACATGGCTTTAAGTTATAACTAACAATTTGCCATATAAAACCTGAATATGCTAAATAAGTCACAGATGAAAGTTTCCCCTTATCATGATTGCATCTCTAAATTATATATCATGTTTTTGCTTTCATTGAATGAAAGTGGCAGTTGCCTTGCCTGCAATTAGAGTCAAACACAACTGTAATAGACTGAAAGAAGAGCTCAGTTTCAGGCAGACTTCCTGGAATTCTGTTCAAAAAAGAAATTCATCTTTTCTGACAGTGGTGTTATTAGTATCCTGATCTTGTCATCTAAGCACATTCAGATGTTCCTAACTTTCAGTCAGCTACAGTTTGATCAGAGCCTCTCTCAGGCATGACGCTCTGAACTCCATATCATGCAGAAAAACAACAAACTCGGAAGCTGTTTGGAACCAGCGGGCCTTGTTCCAAATGGCAGCACCCTGTAGCAGTGCACTTTGTGCGTGTTACCTTGTGATGAACCTTTTTTTCCAGGTCAGTGCTTCCGGTGAGATTGAATTAGTGCACAGCACTCCTGGGACGTGAGGGCAAGAAAAAGTCAAGCTCTTGTTATACGTCTTCCTCAAGAGCTGCACTGACTTCACTAATATCCACATCATCATCTGAGTGCTTTGGATCCATGAACTCTTCTCCTCCAGGGATGTCTCGGCAAGGCGTTTAGAAAATGACTGCCGCTGGCGGTCGGTGTAGCAATCACCTTGCCCTTGATGTTGAAGTCAGCATTTATCTTACTTATCCTGGCAGTGATTGTGTCATAAGTGTGGCAGCTTAGGGATTTAACACACACACACACACAAACACACCACTGACTGGGGGCTCAACTTACTAGGGAATCTAACTTGCCTTGTTGGTTGTACCAGTTGAATAAGAAAGCTGATGATGTCAGGATAGTGATAGCACAACAGAATAGGGAATGGAGGAAGGACAGCATCCTCTCTTCTCTGCCAATCAAAGCAACATTGACAAACATTGGTAATGTGTAAGACCTTAACATTACAATGCAAAATATTGTGCCCAATATTGTTCCCCGTGTGCCTCCTGTGTTGCTCTGGTCCCTTGTCCAAGATGTATTGTGGTGTCTAGCACCAGGACATTGGAAGCGATTCCTTTGGGTACTGTGGGGCCCCTGTGGATCGGACTTGTTTTCCTGGTGGATCAATATGTGGGGAGTTTGGAGGCTGGGTTGGTGGTCTTTGCCAATGCTGGAAATTATATGCTGTGGGCTGGGGGTACAGGGTGTCCTGGAGTCTTTTTTGAACTGCGATTTGTGCTGCATTGGCTTTTCTGTATTGGATCAAATGGGTGGGCTTTTGGTGTCCATGGGTATCGGTGAACCTTGAGTGAAAAGACAAGAAAACTTGCTGTTTTGTAGGAGGTACACAATCCATTTGGCAGCTGCAGTATTGTAAAGTAGGGTAGTAGATGGGAATTCACGAACAAAAGATGTTTATTTTTGTCACACCACAGAGGCTTTATATATCTACAGTAGTAGTGCATGAAATGATTGTATGAAACTCTGTCATACAAAGTAACATATTTCACAATCACGGTTTAATCAGTAGCATGATCTGGACATAGAATGGAAAAACTTCAACATGGGTTTGGCTTGGAGTGAAACAGTATGCCTGTCTCTTACCCTGTTTGACATTTACTTCAAACAAGGTGTGGAGTGTACTTTATTCTACTTTATTCGATGCAGATGCCAAAAGTGCGTTCCTGTCATATGGATTTGAGTGTTTCTTATCTAATATGCAAACGCAGTCTGGTTCTGCCTGGGATATTAAAATGGTTCTGCTATACAGATCTGTCTGCCGTTTTCATCCCCCCACCCACCCCTTCGTTTTTTTCCCTTTCATTTCTGTTCTTCTGCCTGCATTTTTTGCTGTGTGCTCGTTCGCTTTCAGTCGTTGACTGACACCAGCGTAATGGGAGAGAGATGTACATACATCGCCTTATCGTCAGAGCAGCACGCCGTTAAATTACACTGACACATAAAAAGAGAGAGAGAGAAAATAATGAGTGGATGCAGTAAGACACACCCTCTCCTGCTCTCGACTGCAGTAGCATTATATGGCTTGCAAAGACTCAGACTCGTCACTCGTCAGTTTCTTTGATTAAATCTCGTGCTCTTCTCTTGTAGCAGTCATGATCTTATAATTTTTTGTCTCTGATTAAAATCGGGACACGCTGAGACATTAAAACTCCTCACGTGTATTTTATTTATGTATTTCTCATTAGACAGGATGCCACCTCGGGCTACCAATCCTATCTGCTCGTAAACACAAACACGTAGTAATTAATTAATTTCTCTTCATGGCTCAGTAGCGGTTGTATTCCGCACAAAGAGGTGAAAGAAGTGGGTGGTGCCGGAGAGGCTTTCGGAAAGCAACTCACGCGATAAAAGTTTTACGCTGTGATGATTACGACTTTTGACATCATTAAGTGTGACAAAGCCCTGATAAAGCACTGACTCCTTGATTGCATTATATATTTATTTATTACAGTATAGTAAATTGACATTAGACACATTTCATGTTGCCTGAACACTTTCCAGTGGTGGAAATCTGGACACCGGTACTGGAGCCTCCTTCCTTTTTTTAATCAAAGTTTTTATTAGCTCATCCACCATACAAAATGTGAAAGTATAATATGAAAAAACAAGGCTACTGTGATCGAAAATTAAATCAACATTCTGATCAATCTGAATCGATTTTACAAATACCATTCTTCTTCAGAGCACACTTAAACTTTGTGCGGTTTGACCTCAACTAACAGCAGTCAAGTCCATTTCTAGATTACTAAACACTTCCACTCTCATCATTATCTCCACCGTCCCATTCTGAAAAGCCCAAATTATACCAGACCAAGCAATGGGACTCTGACAGAGGGCAGAAGGGAGGTGTGTATGGGCCTGATAAGGGACAGAGAGGTGAAAAGATAGAGGGACACATTGTGATGGAATGACAGCAGCGGATGAGTGCAAAGGAAGGTATGGAAGCAGCAGGTTGATGCAGTTTGCTGCTATCTTTGTGCAACAGGACAAGAGGTTATTAAAGAGTGGTGCGGGAACACGACCCGTTTTGGCCTCTTAAGCGGTGGGAAAGAGCAAATACATGCAGACGTCTAAACAGATCCGGAGAGTTAATAAAAATTTTATGAAGTTTAGAGTATTGCTTATTTGGCTACAGACATCAGGAAATGAAGGAATTTTATCAGCGCACATGGTGTGTAACCACAAAAACACTCTCATAAAAGTGCAGCCTCATAAAAGATCTATGAGATTAAGTGCTAAAGTGTATAACTACCAGGAATAAAATTTAGTGTGCATGCCAAAATGTTTATGTTTTTATAGTATATATATATATATATATATATATATACATACACACACACATTATATATATATACACACACACACACTGTATAGACACGTGTATTACTGATGCGCGGGTCGTCTGGTAACCGTCGGGTTGGGGCGGGTAAAGAAATTGTCACATTGTCACTTTATTTGCGGGGCGGGTTGGGGCGGGTCATTAAAAACAAAATTTTATTAAAAATCCATGTATGTTGCGTGGAATTCCGCTGCCAGTCACAACAAAAACAAAGAAATAAAAGTGAAGATGGAAGACGAGGTGCGGGAGAAATTTAGGTCGGGAATTT
>JAQQZS010000013.1:13561745-13571949 GCA_030068045.1 Platyallabes tihoni | reverse complement strand
TTAAAAACCCCAACAAAAACCTTTTTTGTGGAAAATAAATTAAATGTAAAATCAATGACACAAAATTAACAAAAAAAAAAAAAAAAAAAAAAACACAGCTGGTCTCAATGTAAGCCAGGATCATAAAATAAATATGTAGCAAAGAGGTATGTGGAATTTATTTAACAGTTAAAAGAGGGCTGTACTGTAGGTATTAAATTTGAGAACCCTTAGGCCTTGTTCACACAGGCATTAAAATCGAGTGTTTTCTGGCGTCCGTAGCGTCCAGTGAGCGCGGATCAAGCACAGATAGTAAACATAGAAGTTCTAAACATAGAAGTCAATGATAGCGTTCACACGGGCTTTGGTGACGTGCGTTTGTCCGGCAGCGCATTTATACGGCGTCAAAAAAACGTTGCATGCAGCTTTTTCTTGGCATTCAAATCCCAACAAACGCAAGGAAAACGCTTCTAATGCGTTTTCTTCGCATTCATTTTACGCTTCGGAGGACCTACATGCTATACATGGGGAAATGCGGAAAAATATTATTAGTAATTGAAAAATCTTCAAAAAACAAAAAAAAAACTTCCTTTAATCCGACTTTGTGCAGTCAGAGGGTGAACCCAGTAGCGGCAGCTATTTTTTCTCTCCCTACGTCGCCGTATTACGAGAACTTTTAAAACAAGAATATTAATGTCTAATATAGCAAAATGGTCCATATTAAAAGGAGGCACCTCAAATAAAGGGCTTTCATATCCAGTTCCCGACACTGCCTCCACAGGTTAACACACAAACTACAATTTAGGCTGCAGAGTGGCGTTAGACAGAGACAAACGAACACCAGTGTAGAAGCCACTACAAAACGCAACATAAACGTCTTGGACGTTCAGAGCTCGTTCGTTTAGCCAAAAATTTAACGCCCGTGTGAACAAGACCTTAATGGGCTCAGTGGAAGTTCTGCCCAGTGTCATTAAAAAGCTTTATATTCATATATTTATTTATGGACATCATGGTCTGTCTATATCATGGTCTGTTTATCCATCAATTTTGATTTGTATTATAGGATCAAGAAAATTATTTTTAAGATCCCCCCAAAATTAAAAACTTTATACTACTACTGTACTGGTTTCTGTAGACTGTGAGTTCTGCCACCACTTCACCTCTGTAAGCAATTAGATCAGAGTTTTAGATCCTTATCCCATCTGTAATCAATCAGAACATGTAAAAAGCGAGATTATGACTCCTTTTCTTGATGCTTGGACTTGACGTAAGCCAATACAACATAGATATCAAAAATAAAAACACATGATTATGCAAATCACGCAATCAATGTTAGTTTATATAGCACCATACAGCAACCTAAGTTGAATCAAAGTGCTTCACAGCATGAAAAATTAAATGGCAATAAAATAGCAAAAAAATTAAATAAAATAAAAACATAAAATTATACAATTATAAAAGACACATGAAACAAAAAATATCAAAAACCATTCTAAATAAGTCCATATTAAATAATATTAATGCTTATTAATTTATTTATAATGCCTCCCATACACACAATTTCATCCATCCATCCATCTAGAAACATCTGTAGTCCAACTAGGGACTATGTAGGCCAATGGTGACCATTGTAATTACCATGGTAGGACCCCCGGTCAACATTCACACATGCATTGACACACAACGGACAATTTGGAAACACTAATCAGTCTAAACTGCATAAATTATAACTTACAAACAGTCTGTGGGAGGAAACCGGAGTACTGTACATGGAGGGAACCCACCCAGCACTGGAAGAACCCTGAACCAATCAAACCCGAACCTTGGAGGTGCAAGGTGACAGTGCCAACCACTAAGCCACCATGCCGCATATACTGTACACAATTACTACACTCCAGCAGCATCATCCCCTGGATATGATCTAATCTGTTGATTTTATTTTGTCTATTTTCTTTCTCCCCAACTCCCGTCATGCACCATTCAGGAAAGTTTACCGTTTTTGCTGTCTGGGATCGATAATGATATGGTTATTGTTGCTGTCAGGGTTGTAATACAAGAAAAAGATGAACACCCTTTATGCCTATTTTCACGCAATGAAAGAAGAAGTTAAAAGAATATACACTCGTGTCATATACTCGAACAACTGACAATTTGTTCACTTAATAGACTAATGACCTGCTATTTCTTTCTGTCACATCTACGGAATATAATGTCATGTAAATGTCACCAACGACACCCTCTCACTCTATCTCCCTTACACACACACGCACATTCATATTCATGCGAAATGAATGACAAGATTACAGGTTGTCAGCGTGATTGTCTTTTGGCTGTCAATTTGTGGGCCATTTAGCTCCAGCTGAGATCCAGCACTCACTTTTGTTCGTTTGAATGAATGCTAAAGTTTGATTCGAGTTTTCTACTTTTCTCCTTCTGGAGTTTCCGTGCTTAATGAGAGTCTTTTGTAGCCGCCGTCGATGCGCAGAACATACCGGAAGTCGTTCTCTTGTAATCCCTGAATGTGCTTTTTTTTTCTTTTTCTTTCCCGCAGGACCGCAAATGTGTTTTGGAGATAATTAGCAGGGAAATTGTTGTTCCTCGTCTGGTCGCTTTGTTAATCCTTCTTACTCGCTCTCTTTTTGAGCGGCTCAAATGGACACGTCACACCTCATTTGTCCAGTATTAGTATTAACTTGTGGAAGTTGTTTTTTTTTTTTTGTTCAAATTATTTATTTATTTATCCCCCCCACACACACATACTTTCTCTCAATGCATACAAGTTGGATTTATATATACAGTGTATATATACATACATACATACATACACACACACAGTATACTGTGTACAGTATACTACATTAATATATGTATATATAATATAAACACTGCAGATGTGGAATCTGAGTGATTAAGATCAACTCTAAATGAATAAGATCCAATCATTGCTTTTATTGCTATTTTTTTTTTCATGAATCTGGAGTTAATCTGATTATTCAGTCCATGCATTCTGTTTCTGAGATTCTCTTTAGTTTCTTTATTTTTGCTGTTTTTAAAAAAAAAAAAAAATTATAGAGATCGGGCATAGTGGCTTAGTGATTAGTACTTGAACCTCCAGGGTCCAGGTTCGATTCCCACCTAGGTCTGTGTGCATGTAGATTGCATGTTCTCTTCAAGCTTGGTGGGTTTCCTCCAGGTGATCCGGTTTTTCCTCCCACTGTCCAAAGACATGCAGATTAGGTTCACTGGTGTTCCCAAATTGGCTGTTGTGCGTGCACCCTTTGATGAACCCCATTTCGTGCCCATAGACTCTTTGAATAGGCTTCAGGGCCTTGCCATCCTGTATATACCCTATTTATTTATTTATTTTGCAGCAATCACATAACTTGTTTTTTCAAAGCTGAATGAAAAAATAGTAACATCCATTACGTTCCAACCAAGGCAGCATGACAGGAAAAATTCCCAGTTCGTTGGCTCGAACACATCATATTTCTAGGAAATTTCTATCAGCCAGAATATTGGTGCAGCAGATACCGTCAATGCCTTACAGTCTCCATTTCAATCCTGATCTTAAAATACTGTCTGTATGGAAACTTCACATTTCAAAACTAAACATGCTTTTCGGATTCATGTTCCGTACGTGATCAGCATAGTATTTTCAGCCTGACCCTGAATGAATTGCAACATTTCATCTGTTCGGCTCTGGACTGTATCAATTGTACCTGAAAGGTTCAGCTCAAGTCTTTTGCAAGAGATTTAAGCTCAGATCATCTGCTCAGATTAAAAAAAACATCACATCAGATTGTGCATCAGATTCTCCGGATCAGAGCACAGTATCTGCCAAATGAATAAATGTAAATGTAAACAGACAAGCCACTGAATTATTCATGATGCACGAACAGTCAATAACACTAAGAACACCCCGATCTGCAGACGCAGTCACACGAGTGGAATAAAACAATCTCTCCAATTTAATGGGCTGATAAAAATAAGTAACTAAATAAATAAATATTTACAATCCACAGCAATTACAGAGGTTGCTCCACACCTCCCATCTAGCTATAATACATTATCTGTCTTGTAGCTGTGTGTGTGTGTGTGTGTGTGTGTGTGTGTGTGTGTGTGTGCGCGCGCGCGCGGGTATGTGTGCCTGTGTTTAATGTGGTTGCGGCAGTGTGAGTTATGGATAGTCAGATAAAGTATCCTCAATGGCAGTCATAGGAAGGAGTAATGACTGTTGTGAGACACACACACACACACACACACACACACAATGGCTCGTCAGAGAAAAATAACAGTAAACCTGGTCACACTTTGTGTGTGTGTGTGAATGTGTGTGTGGAGAAGTAAAATATATTCCCAGAGTCAGCAGAACTGCTTGTGCAATGATGAACTCCATTTAGATTTCTAAGCGGATTTTAAAATTTCCTCAGTGATTGATTTCTCCACCCTACACACACACACATACACACACACATGGTTTTTGTCAAAAAGTGCTGTGAATCGCAAGAAAATTAATAATATGACAAGAATGAAGGGAATTGCATTTAGTATAAGTAAGGTAGTGTGTGTGTGTGTGTGTGTGTGTGTGTGTGTGTGTGGGGGGTATTATCCGCTCTATCTCAGTTTTCCAGCATTAGTCTTGCCAAAGCTGGAATCACTTTGTTGTATAGCATTTTTTTTTTCAATCTGATAGGGGCACAAACTTTTGCACACAATGACATCAATAAGCTAGTTGAAGCAGGATGTAGTCACTTAAAAAAAAAAAAAAAGAAGGAAAAATTTCAGCCTAATCTATTACTATAATCCATCTGCATACCACACAACTGTGATTGGTTATTTGTGATGTCAGTTAAACGGCATCTTCTTTTTGAAGTAGACGGGACCAAACCATACAAATAAAAAAAAAAAATTTAAAAAGAAAGAAAATAAAGAGACACTCTGAAGCAACTTGCTTTTACCGAAGCACCAGCTGAACGCATACATCTCAATGATTACTTCTTGTTGATACTGAAGAAATGCGTCTAATAACCAGAATGAAATAAATGAACATCTGGTCCTCTAAAGATTTCATCTCAAGAAGAGAGAAAGAATGATATAAGGCGTCAGACAACACGGCGCAAACACTGGCGAACGCATTATGGTGACATTTTTCAACTTTATCGTTTCACTAGAACACAATGGGTCATTAGTGCCTCGGTAATGACGTGTCATTACAACTGAACAACGTCCCTTAGAGACAAAAAAAAAAAAAAAAAAAAAAGAAGCACGTCGATACACGCTCCCTCACTTTGACTGCCACCATTTACCTAATCAATACACCCTCTGCCTCATGCTTCACATCCTCCGGCTTCAAATGCGCCCAATCCCACGAATCTCACAATCTTTCGTGTGACTTGTTTGATCGGAGGTGTCTCCGCTGTTCAGTCAAACCCTCGTAGCATAAAATTAACATTTGTCCTGGCCGCTCTTGCTGCGTCTCGGTAGGGAATCAAAAGGACAGAAAGGTGTGTGAATGAGCATCACGATCCTCTCGTCATTCCTGATTCGTTTCCCGCAGAGACAGAAGAGGAAGGGATGACATCTCATCTCAGCGTGATCGGCTATAAACGATTGCCCTTATGAAAAAGGGAGCAAGCTAGAATGATTTTCAATGAGAGCGACTAAAGGGAGTGGGTGCTCAATTAGGCCATGTTGAGAATATTTAGCTTTTTTTCAGGGCACCTAATGAGTCCTCAATCATACTGTTTGTGAGAGTCTCATTGTGAGAGTCTGGAATGACTTTTGTGCTCATATGGATGTGGATATCTATCCAGAATTATTTTTACTCAAGTTTTACTGTATTTTTTACAACATTGTCAAGTGCATGTGCAAAACCAATCAAGCACCATGATGAACCTGGCTCTTGAACCTGGAACCAGGAAAATGCTTGTGTTTTATTGTTGTATATTTACATTCTGTACATTTGCACAATAATATGAACAAGAACAAATTTCTCGCTTCTATAACAAATAGAAATTGTATATTTATACTATATATCCATATATATTGTTCATTGGTTCTTCAGGATAAATTGGTAGGTTTGGTGATATGGTTATGCCCTATTCCAAGCTATTTGCAGACAGCAACGGTATTCCTTTAATATATATATATATATATATATATATATATATATATATATATAAGAAATATAAGAAATGTATTTAATAAACGCAAACAATCTCATACTTTCTTTGCACTTTACAGTAACACATAAAATTTTTTGTTAATTCCAAACTTCAACAGATGACATTGTACATTTTTTAAAACTTGCTTATGTGTGCAATTAAATTCCGCGCAAAGGAAATCACAGGCACATACAGTATAGTCTTCAATAAATCGTTCATTCTAATAAGGATTGACACTCACAAACCAATCTGAAAATGACTCCACTTGATGATGTGGTTAATTTGCTATTTCATACCACCTCTACCATCCAAAAACTCAAATATGAATTTCAACTTTTAACATCTTACAGAATCATTGGATAACTTGTAGAAGCAAACGCTAAATACAGTAGGTACTGTACTATAGTAAGTTAAAGTTGTTTGTGGAAGCAAACGAGCTTAGAAGGAAGCGGTTAAGGGCCATCATAGGGAAGAAATCTATTTACTTGTTTAAGCCCTGAAATGCTTATCGCATATTTCTTTGTACAAACCTATTTGAATGTCAAAAAATTAAGATTGCATAATAAAAAAACAAACAAATAAACAAACTCTAAATAGGTCTGCAAGACAACAGTTCACAAAATGAGCAGGAAGGACATTAATGAGTTGTCCGATCCTGTGCATCAACTGAACTATGCATTTAAAACATAATACATAGATTATAAATATATTACAATTTGTTAGTTATGTGGTATTATTGATAAGTATTTATTTGTTCTAACTAAACACCAGTTTATAAGCAGACTGGCATTTAGGCCATAACCTGTTGTACTCAAAACTTGGAAATCAAATTTTCAAATCAAATTAAAATTTGAAAATATAATTTCATACAGGAGAAAATATATTTTCCTACAGGAGAAAGTACGATATAGCCAATCGATTCAGAATTCCATGTCAGGACCAGGTGGATTACAACGTTTTTAAAACTTATAATATATATATTTATTTTATTTTATTTATTTGTTTTTTTTTTCTGTAAAACATAAAGCTGATGTGATGGTTATGATAAGAGGGTGATGTTTGCTAAATGCTTGACGTGAGTAAGCAGCTGAAGCACGTTTTACCAGAAATACCAAAGAAAAAAGGGAATTACATTGCAATGAAAGCATGCAGAACCGAGACATGACAATTTAGTATGTCCATAAAGTCATATGTAAAAGTTTGTACACTAAAAGCACATAGCACTAAAAGGAGGGCTACTAACTTTTACACATGACTGTATTTGTTTACATACTGACAATTATATTTTTGCATTTATTGTGATGGTTTACTTAACTGAAACATACTTATCAATATGCTCACCTACAAACAAGTATAATAATTCAATTATTGTTCATTCAAATAAAAAAAAAAATAACAAACATCCACAGTAACTAACTACATTTACTTGTTAATTTGTAACAAAACACAGTAAACATGTTTAACTTGTTCTATCTTAGTAGCTAACTTAAAGAACCAACTACTAACTATAATGAAAAATCATGACAAAGATTTAAAGTAATAACGTCTACATACTAATTCTAATAAATTAGAAATTTTATTTAATAAACTAATTAGAATTAGCATTATGTGAGATTTACATTTTATTTATTTATATAAAATCATATTGGCCTTTTGTAGCTTACAGTATACTGTGCATTATACAGTAAATGTTAATATAACATTAAATGCATTAAAATATAAAGTACATATTATTACATATATACTTTTTTACATCTTTTACTATAAATCTTTTTACCATTATTTATTTCTGTTCGACTTGCATATTTTATTTACCTTGCTAACATACTTAATCACTACCTGTACTTAATCATTAACGTATAATAACAAACCGAGTACCTACATTTTTGTCCTTGCTTAGTAGCTCAATTACTAATAAATTAACTTAATTACTATAATGAAAATGAAATGCGAAGTTAAAGTGTGTACTTATTTCTTTGTCATTCAGGTATGTAACATGGTGTAACATGTTAAGGAATTACAGTCATATTATAAAAGCATAAACTAAATGACCCAGACATGACAATATAATATATGTTTATGTCACTATACTGCATTCTCGCTCCTTCCTTCATTTTCCTTCATACCCCGTCTTTTCCTCCTCTTGTCTCCCTGCAGTTATAGTGATAGGGTGCACGCCATGTTTTGATGCTGGATTTGATAGATTTGTTTGCGGCCGCATTCATTCGGCGCGGATCAGAAGGTCGACGGGGCGTAAAATGGAAATTTGCCTTCAGACTTTGAGGCCGGCACTTGGGGCGCAGAAGTAAAATGAAAAAAAAAAAAAAAAAAAGCTGTGTTCCTCCCTCAGCAGACATTTATACTGGCACTGTACTTACTCTGATAACACATACGGCAGATGGGAAAACCTGTTCATGTCGAAAAAAATCCATCCATATTTCTGATTTACAACTGAACAAGAATTTACTCTTGTCTTGTCGCATATTTTCAGCTGGTTAGATTTCAAATTTTTTATTTCCCACATTAAATTTGGAATAAAAACACATGTACATGGTATTACTTTTTTTTGACAATGTTACCCATCGCCATCGATGTGCTATTCACTAAAGGAAATGAATGCTAATCATGAACATTAAGCTATATTAACAAATAAAACTTTACTCACAACTTAAGATTCATAATATACCTAAACATCAAAGAATCTTAACCTACCAGTTTAGCAGCTTGCTTCGTCAAACCACATGCCACCACAACCCCATTACAAGTCTGACAGTAATGGATAAGGCTTGGCACCAGAAATAATTAGATTAAATTAAAATGCATGCTGTCTGAAAGTGGTGTCTTCAGACTCTAATTAAAATGAATTTTCTTTTAAAAAGCAGACATGAGTGCACCGTCATCATCTAAAAGTGAAAGGCGAGATGAGAGAGCAGTGATCGAAAACATAGTTAGTGATTCAGATGAAATGACAGTGCTTACAAAACTCCTCAGACATTTGTTTTATCATACTTTCTTAAGCCATTCACAACACCATCACTGCTGTGCTGTTTAGTAGCTTGAGCCACATTTGTTATCTTAAAGGTGTCCAAAGGTGTTAAGGATCATGATACATTTGGTACCAGAACAAAACAATGAGATCAGGTTATAGTCTGATCAGCCTAACCATTCTTAATTAAGTTCATTTAAACTTACATTACCACAAATTATGTAACTAAAATAGGTTTATACTAAGTAAACTAATAACTAATGGAAATAATTGACTGTATATACTAAATAATAACTTGACTTGCATAGTAACAAAATTAAATTACAAAAGCATAACTACATACTTTTTGGTAACCAACTTATAAATAAATATACTAATTAACTTATTTTTTACTTACTTAACACCACCACCAACAACAACAACAAATATCATTTAGAATTAACTAATCTACTGTACCTCTCTTACAAACTGGCATAATAATAATAATAATAAATGAACTAAAATGATTTATAATTACAATGACTGAATCTACTGTAGCAAGATATAATGTAATTATATCAAACTGACAATATTAAAAAATAGCTTTTGCATGTTAATATGATAATTTTTACTACAATCAATTACTTCAATCAATTTATTATATATTGAACAAACATACCAATTTTTATAATTCATTTTACCATTATTTATTTTTGTTACATAATTTGTGGTAATGTAAGTTTAAACTTATATTTTACTTGAGTTGAAATTCTGCATTTAATTGAAATATATGTTTATAAATGCTACTTTTTATTAGGAACAACTTAGTAACTGACAGTTACAACTGCACAGTTAAAATGTTGTTAAAATATTTATTAAGATATATTTACATTGTTATTACATTTTATTGCTTTGCTCACCTTTGAATTGCTTACATAAAGCATTTTTTCATTAAACTAATATTATATTTAAAGTATACTATATGTTTAGATGAAATAGTGAACATTTAATTGTCTTTAGGCGGCACGGTGGTGTAATGGTTAGCACTGTCGCCTTGCACCTCCAGGGTCTGGGTTCGATTCCCGGCCAGGCTCGA
>JAQQZS010000013.1:13499824-13511678 GCA_030068045.1 Platyallabes tihoni | reverse complement strand
GTGAATGGGTGGGTGAGTGTGTGTGTGTGTGTGTGTGTGTGTGTGTGTGTGCCCTGCGATGGATTGGCACCCTGTCCGGGGTGTGCCCTGCCTGGTGCCCGGGGCCTCCTGGGATGGGCTCCAGGCCCCCCGCGACCCTGATCATGGGATGAAGCGGTATAGAAAATGAATGAATGAATGAATTTAAATACATCCAATCTGGCAACCCAAACTTTCCAAAAATGTATTTACCCAATTTGGAAACTGAAAATGGGTGAATTATAACTGCATTTCTAATCTGCAAACACAAAGCCAGCAAGAATGGACATATCCCCAATCGGGAAACCAAAAAGAAAATGGGCAAGAATGGCCATATCTCCAAACTGTGAAGTCAACTCAGGTAAATATGTCTGTTTCTTTAATCTTCCCTCCTACCTCCATACCTCCAACCTGGCAACGTAACTTAAGTGATAAATCACAGTGGCAAAACTGCACCCTTCCAACATCATAAAAAAAGGTGTGATATAAATATTTACAGCTTGGAAATGAAACAGGGGGCATCACATTTTCTAATCATGGTGTCATGACATGTCAGAATGAGAATAAGTCAGTCCCAATTAAGCTCATCTCCGCCTGATAAGTGCACATGCACGCACACCATGTTCGTTTATCTGCGGTCTGGTAAACAGACAGGAAAATCAAAGTGGCGTATCTTGCCAACTTTGACACAATGAGAATGTGCAATGTGTGTCCAGGCTGCTGAATGACTCTGGCATTGAGTCATGATCTGGCAACCGTTAGCAGAGAAAATGGCCTTTTCATTTCAGCCCCGCAGTCGTTCAAAATGAGCCGAATTTATCTGTGTCAAACATTCTCCGGCTGTCGTTCATACTCTATTGCTCTCTCCCTCCGTCTCTCTCTTATTCTGGCCTCTTTTAAGCAGAGTATAGCAAAACCATCAGCGGTCACTGAGTTTCAGCAGTCATTCCATTTAATGAAGGAACTATAATATTGATGACTTCCATTTTAAAATCACTGACAGAACGCCTTCTGGGATTCTTGACGGCCAACAAAGTCAGGTGTTTCTGGGAAAGCTGATATCTCTGCGAAAAAAAAAAGCATGAACGACAAAGACATGAGAAGGTGGGCACTAAAGTGTTGAACAATACGGCATGCACTGTGGGAAATGTGTTTGTTGGATGTCACATATAACTAGTTAGCTGTAATCACAGCAGCTAAGCTTGCAATGACTTTGCACAAAGCAAACGATAAAATGAAAAATGCACTGACAAATTTGCAGAATTTAGGCGTTATGATTTCTAAATGACAAAAAATTCTCCAAAAATAAAGAAAATATCATTGCTTTTTTATATTCTCACACTGATTGTGTCGGTAAAATTTCTCATGCACTTAAAGCTGGAACCTGGTTAATATCAGGCTGATAAATTACACACTTCCCAAGTCTTGTTTGGAATTCAGGAACTTGCATTAAATATCTCAGTAATTTATTTAATTGAAATCACAGCCTATTTGTGAAAGGATTAATAAAGTATAATGTATACTTTAAAGCCAGTGATTATTATGTCCATTGTATCAAGTAAATGGAAGCAGTTGCAGAATAATGGTTGAAAAAGTCAAAAGGGGTCAGGCAATGCCATACAATTAAGATGAGTTAAATTTATGCACTGAATCTATATAATGACCGAATCTATATAATGATCTATATGATGACCGAATGCAGGAGGTCAGGATTGTTGCGACTACAGTATACTTTCCGCTTTGCTTATAATATAGGACACAACTATAAAACATACTAGTTATCTTATAAAGGTACTTAAACATGGTGTCAGGTATTCTTATAAAAATAAGTGACTATATTTCAAGTGAAATACAGAATAAGCTACAGTAGAACGAGCCAGAATATGTACTATGTCCAGCCACCAGTAGGGGGCTCTGGAGTGTCATTCCATCAACGTTTAAACAGCTCATAAAATACAGTGTGAAGTTAAGTGTGTAGTGGGGAAGGAAATATAAGTTATACTGTCATCAGGCATGAGACATTTTGGAGACATGACTTGTCTCACTGCAGTTATGTTGGATGTGAGCGATACTATCACACGTTACCAGGCCGAGTTTCCGTCAACATTCCCTGGTTTTGTTATTGTGGATTTCTGTTTCTGTGGGTTTGCAGTTCACAAATGAAGTTTTCTCATTTTCACACGTTTATTTGATTTCGGAAACCTGGCCCCGCTATACGATCATATTTTCTGTTTTCTCCGGGTTTTTACCACCACTGACTGAGGTCACCGTGGTTATGGTCTCGCTCTGTTCTCTTCTCTGTCTATCTTTCTTCATAAACAATCCTGATCCAATCACTGGTTTGGCTCTGCACTTTAGTATTTTTTATTTTAATTCTTTCACTTTTACCCCCATTTGTATGCAGTTCTTCCAGGAGTGAAGCCACAGCGCAACTAAAAAATAATATTATTATTAAACCAAAAATCTATTACTACTACTACGTCTTCTACTTACAATAATAATAGTAATAATAATAATAGTAATGATGATGATTATTATTATTATTAGTAGTAGTAGTAGTAGTAGTTTTGTTAAATTTATTAAATAAAGTTTGCTAGATTACTCTTTTTGGATCTCTGGTATCAAGTCAACGTCAGTGCAGATTTCAGGGGCTCAACTTACCCAGAAGGCATTGCAATATGATGCAATTTCTTTCACAATTCAGTAAATAAAATACTTAATAATTTAAAATTATCATTTGCTGCCTCACAGCTCCAGGGTCCTCTATTCTAAACGCGAGCTTAAGTTACTCTCTGTGTGGGCTTTTACATGTTCTCTCCATCTCAAAAATAAATAAATAAAAATAAATAAATAAATAAAATAACCTTCTGATAGGTATTTGGAATTAAATTTGATACAGTTAAACCCACGAACCTAGCAAGCTAGCTAGCTTGGGAATAGCTAGGGAAACTATTATACAAATAATATTAATAATACACTTGTACTGTTTATTTTTTAACAATGAAAACATTATTACAATCATTTATATTTTACATCTTTTAAAATTATTATTCTGTTTCATTTAGACCAAGAGGTGTTTTTGCTAGCAAACATTTGCTAGCTAGCTAACATGAGGTAAATTGTCTCATTGAAACCAGGGAGTATGTTTAGCTAACATGAGGAAAACTATTTTGCAAAAACAAACTATTGAAATATTAACATGTTTTTTTTTGTGTGTATATATATATATATATACACATATATGTACCACACTATAGCACATTCTACCACAATGATACCATAGCAACTGTTTTATGGGCTAATATCATGTAGTAAAAATATTTTGGTAGTACCCTGGCTAACGATCAGTTGAGTAAAGTATTGTGGTCATGTCATATAATTGTTACGATAAAATTTAATTTCTGTCATGTCAGTGAGCAAAATCGGGACTCCTTTCAATTTAAGAGGCTACGAGGCAGCATTGAAACACAGAGCATATTACATGATTATGTCTGACTCATTATAGAAATCCCAAAATGCACTCTGATTGGCCATGAACTTGTTCACCAGGTCACCAAAGGTTTTGTAATACTGGCAAAAAAATATAAACAATTTGTGACCTTGTACAAACCTCGCACTTGGATAAGGCAACGTAGCCCTAAAATATCTTTCTTCTCTCTCTCACTCTCCCTCCTTCCTTCTGCCGTCAGATGTCTCTCGCTCTCTCCTGTACAATCCAAATACCATGATTTGTGTTGACTGGAAGAGAACCGCAGGTTCTCCATCGCATTTGCATTTCAGAGTGGCGCGCCATTGCCCTGGCCTACATGTGACCTGCCAATGCTCAAATGAAAACCATTCATCTTTAAGTCTCATGGCCACAGAGCAGAGGGAGGAAAAAAAAACATTCTCGGGAGGAGATTACAGATATGAATCACCACAATGCTTTACGCAGGCTGCCGATGAACAGGAATATGAGACGATGGCCGTCGACGACCTTTGTGGTCTTGCCGTAGACTGTGGTGTCTTTAAACGGATAAAAGTGGTCAGCCGATCTGAGAACGACTGCGGTTAACCTCCATACTCTCCTTATGTCTTTTCCTCTCTTTGTCCTGGCTCGACATAGGTAAAGGTTCAATCATTACCTAAAGCACAGAGCAGCGAGAAACCTTAGCAACAACTACTTTTCAAAAAGCGAACCTTGGGATTGTCAGTTATACATCCCACAATATCCGAAACATTCAACTCTGCCACAGAAAGTTCCAGAAGAACGTTATTAAGCCCTCCTTCATGTTTACCATCTATTCCTGGCTACCCATGTGATTATGTCGCTGGGTTTAATAACACGCTTAGCCCATGCAAATCCGGCTCACAGATATTAATTGCAGTAATAAAGAGGTTTCCTATGACCTGGAGTCTAATTATGATAGAAATACATATAATCTTTCTTGTCTAAAAGCCTCTACGTGTGTTAAATATCAGCTCAGCTCAGTCATATTTCTCATAAAGTCTAATAACATGGGGGAAAATTGAGTGTGTTGTACAAAGGTAAGATGGAAGTACTCCATAGAAAATGGAAGGACAAGTTGCTCAAACGAAGCAGGCAAAAATGTTTGGGGTTTGACGTCATCTCATCTAGTTATCTCTTTCAGTTTGCCACTGAAGCTGTTAAGCTTACAAGCAACAAAGGGCCATCTTAACCAAAATGGTCGGCAAAAATATCGGTTTCACAGACTTGCAAATTAAGGTTTAGGTCACGGCCATGTCTTACACTAATCCACAAAAAAGAAAAAGAAGAGAAATATGCGATTTTGCCCCCTCAGGCACTGTCTCGGGCAAAAAGTTTGAAAGTGGATTTTTCTTTAAACCAGGCATTTATGTGGATGACAGCTACACTGCTCTTTTTTCCTGTGTGTGCTGAAAAAGGAGCATGTCAGTTGTGCTTGTCTCAGTAAAAAAGTTGTGACGCCTGTGCTCATCAGTTTTCGGAAAAAAAGGGGCTGCTGTATCTAGGCTTGTCAGTGCCAGTGATAGAAGTAGTTTCTTAATGTATCTGTCATGATAAAGGAGGTGTGGTCTTTGTTCCTCTCAGTCGTAGGAAGAAGGAGCATGGCATCTGTATCCCTCAGTCCCAGCAAAGGAGACGCAGGAGGGGGGTGGCATATCATCTGTGAACATCAGCTACAGTGAAGGAGGCGTGGCCTCTGTGCCCAACAGTTCCAGTAAAGGAGGCATGGCCTGGGTGCCCAGTGAAGAAGGCATAGCCTTTGGCCATTTAGTCTTGAAACAGGATATATTGTACTGTATCTCTGCTCATCAGTCCCAGAGAAGGAGGCGTTGTCTTTGTGTCAGTCAGTCCCAGTTAACTAGGCATGGTCTTTGTTCACATCAGTCCCAGTGAAGGAGGTGTGGCCTCTGTGCCTATCAGTTCCAAGAACAGGGAGCTTATCATCTGTCACAATTAATCCCAATGGAAGGAGAAGGAGATGTGGCCTGTGGATTTGTCACTTGCAGTCAAAGAGGAGTGTCTTCCGTTATCTGGACTTAATTTTTATTAAAGTGAGACCTGCACATTTGTCTTCAATTACAGTATTTCACTTATTTGCACCGTTACAGACACTTGGAGTGGGTCTGCATAATATAGAATAAAATAGAATAGAACAGAAATGGTGTACTGTATATACATTTCCCGCCTCGGGATCTGGAGGCTTGGTGGATTTCCTCCGGATACTTTAGATTCCTCCCACAGTCCAAAGACATGCAGATTAAGTTAATTGGTGTTCCCAAATTGCTCGTACGTCACCCTAGTTGGACCTCAGAGATTCCTAGATGGATGGATGGATAAATTTTACACAAAATATAAAATAATGCTCATTTGGTGCAAACAAGAGTTTAACAGATTCTTTGACAATTGTCACATTTTTCCAACTTGGTGACTTGGAGTTGTAGTTTTAATGAAGGTAATTCCTAAATTTTCTAAATAAAATAAATTCTACAGCCAGAGTGCGGATCATTTTTAACTCACCCTCATACATTGTTTGAATTGGACTTTATATGCTTTTAATAATAACATCTACACATTGATTCAGACAAACTAAATGCCTCTGTCGCCTTACCTCTTTCAAATACAGGTAGCTTAAAACCCTTTGTAAAAGTGATAGTAACAAATTATGAGCATATGACCTTTTATGACAGACTATGTTGCCTTTTTTTTTTTTTAAAGCAGCCTAATAAAGCACTTCATGCTGCTTGAGAGCAGTTTCAACAGTTCAGGGAAATGCGCCTTGTTCTTGACATTTAAGATCCTGGTGTAATATTAAAAACAATAATAGTGTATACAAGGCTTATACAAAGATATGTGAATGTGGTACGTTTACACAAACAAAGCTGACAAAAGATTAGGGATTTGCTATAATCTTGCCATTAAAACTCCTACTTTTACTTTCAGTCTTTTGATATTACTGTTTAAATCCAGGAGAGATCCTGCTATGGATATCTTTCAGTGCTTTATAAACACATAATACACTTTGCATTCAAGTGGTTGTATAGACTCGGTCTTTTAGATCTACTGTAGTTATGAACTGCAGTGGATGGCAGTGATGTATTCAAGGTGTTCTAAACTATAGGGGACATCACTACTGTATTTCCCTCACATGTGTTAATAAAGTATTAGGAGAAGACTCCATATGGGTGGTATAGTGGTTAGCAATGTATCCTTGCGCCTCCTAAGTGCCACCCCGGTCTCCCAGTGCATGGTGGGTTTCCTTCAGCTTTCTTCACTCCAGCTTCCTCTTACAGTCAAAAGACATGCAGATTCGGCTAATTGGTATTTCCCAATTTCAACAACTTCAAGAGAAACCATTCAAAGTAGCATCCTGTGAACATGAATTATACACACGAAGAGCAACAATGTAAACCGAGGAGGAAGCAAATATCATGTAGTGGAATCCTTGCTGTACATTAAACCAAGGGATTAATTTAAGAAGCAGCTCTATGTTGTTGTTTTTTAGCCCCGCAGGTAAAATTGGTTCATCACAAAACACAGACCCAAAGTCACAGGAGACGAGTCATGCCGCTCCACACTTCCTTGGTGCAATGCTCTATGGATCTTCAATTGTCTGAGGAAATAACTGAGGTAACACCTGACTGGCTAGCTAATGGGGAAAAAAAAAAAAAAAAAACAGGGGCAAGGGAAAGGAAAAGAGTAAAGCAAGTATAATTTAATTAATTTACCTAAATTAGAAATTCAACAATGCGCAGATCCTTCGGGCAGAATCAGCGATTAGACAGCTACGAGGGGAAAAAAATAGGAGGAGACGGTTCAGGGGGAAAGTAATGAATTAAATTTTACGCTGAATCTAAATGCAGAAATGCTGTTATTTTGGATTCTTGGTGATCATACAGTTTATATTTCATGGAGATGGCAGAGACATGTATTATTTATAGGCGTGTACGGTAGGGTGGTACACCCTCACTTGTTTCAAATTAATGCCGTGTTCATTAGACTTTTTAATAAGCTTTGACGCCTGCCCAGGGCTCGATCCCAGCTGATCTAGAGACAGTTCTGTTTTCACCCGAGGAAAGTGAAAAAGAGGCAAAAAAGATTCTCCATGCAAAATCTTTAAAACCTCATGATGATGATGATGACTGTGGCTGTTACACTTTAGCAGCCAGGATCGTCTCATTGGGGGAAAGAACATTACGAAGAAACCAACAGAATAGGAGGCAAGTAAAACTAAGCCACTCACTTACTTAGACCAACGGCAGTCGATACCCCTCTCCTCTCTAAATAAGCTCCATCAATTAAACGCGTCTTCTTTACTGTCACTACGATATCGAACTCCGTGTTTGCAGGGGGAGAGTAAACGGAATGAAAGCGGGACAGGAAAATCAGAGACGCCGAAAGAGAGATCATTTGTATTGTCTGCGTGTCTAATGAATCTCTTGTATAATAAACGCTCTTGCTTCCTTTCTTGCTTTCTTGCTTGTTTTTTTTTTTGTTGTTGTTTTTTGTGTGTCTGGAGATATGGACGGATGAAACGAAGAAAGTCACTCGTTTCTTGTCTTCATTCATCCTGAGGGATTTGTACGAGACAGAACAGCGGAAGGATTTGTAGTGATGATGAACTGAGACAGATGAAAGAAACGATCAATCATGGCGTGTTTTCTGAACATGCTGGTGTAGTAAGCTTTATAATCCCACCAATAGAGATAGCATAAATACGTTATAACATTACGCTAAACGCACATCTTGTAACTGTACAAATAAATTTCTCCTAAAACAAAGCTTCATCACGCTTGATCACATATCTGTACTTTACTTGAGTAGTTTTATTAAAGGATACTTTTTACTTTTACTCTGCTACTCTAAGGTACAGCAAGTATGTGTACATTTACTTAACCACATTTCAACATGGTGTTCCAGTGGGAGACTATTATGTGTAATTGCTATAACATAGCAGGTGTATGCCTTTTTTTTTTTTTACTATAAAAACCCTACTGTAAGCTAATACTTGATATTGATACTTGAAGATGAGTACTTCTGTACATTTACTCAAGTACACAAGTAAATGGAGGTCTTCTAATTATACTTGAGTAATCTTTGACCTAAGGAATCTCTAGGATTTGTCTACTTAGACCACATCTGTGTTTTAAATGAGTGTTAAATACTCTGTATAGTCTAATCTCTTATAATCATAAAGTAAACTTTGGATCAGCAGAAACTGAGATTAAACAAATCCTTTGGTTCCTCATAACTATGGTAAGAGGGGAGTAACACACATTTAGATACGTGTACTGTGATCCAGTGGGACTGTGCAACACAAGCATAGAGGATGATGTGAAATCAAATCACTGTGATGATGACCAGCAGACTGTGAAGAGTGTGCAAGAGACCAGACAGAGCAGTGATCAGGAACTCGTATCCAAGAGAGGTCTCTTGGCTGTGTGATTCACACACACACACACACACACACACACACACACATTTATATATATATATTATATATAATTTGTGTGTGTGTGTGTGTGTGTGTGTCTGTAAATCTCTCTGGTAGGCTCTGAGTGTCTCCCAGCAGTGGAGGCTGAAAGGCTGTTATTATCCACAACAAATTGCAGTACAGTACATAAGGACAAAAGAGCCGAGTGTGTATGAAAATATTCAGAAGTGAAAGCAAGTTTAAATCTGAAAGAGAGAGAGAGAGAGAGAGAGAGAGAGAATAATTCAGATAGACAGACAGACTGATAACCTAGGTTGCATATTTAGCCATGTCCGTTATCCAAGCTATTTGCTTTTCTCCTACAATGACACAGAGACTGAGAGTGTCTGCTATTGAAAAATGGAAGGATGAATAAAACACTACAGGAATAATTGAGAAATATCCTCTGTTTGACACATCAATAAAAAATATTCTGTTAAATTCTGCTTGAAAGTAGCGTTGGAGCTCTGAGTTCTAAAAACTGTCCAACAGGAAAAGAGTAAATCCCAACAATGCTCATGTTACGTGTATATCTGTGAAGGAGATCCCGGACGAGGTGAATCAGAGCCCATTGCAGTTGTTCCCGTGAACATTTACCGCATGGAAACGCCTGATCCTTGGAAATCAACAGATAACTTATCACAGACTTATGGAAGAGATGCATCTGTTTGTGTGATACAGTATATACACACGCTAATTCACCAACAGCACTTGCACTTGGCTGGCCACATCCCCATACATCCTGACCTCGCTTCAAGCCTTCAAGGGGTTCCTGTGAGGTCAGATTCGAAGCAGGCAGTTACTTCATGGCCCCAGCATATTTTTTCTACAACTTTCTACTCTAATTTTATCCAAGCACTAGTGAAACAGTGCATTAGTGTAGCAGGTGATTATATAGAGAACTAAAGCCTGCTTTTACTCTCATAAAAGTCCTGGTTTGACTTGAACACCAATCGTATGTGTAATGGAACAACAATTCGTACACTGTGAACACTATCCTCTCAGCAAACCAATGCAAATCAATCATTATTACTACAGACTTCCGCCAGCAGTATTAATTAATAATATTTTATTCTGAGTCCCATGTGTCTTCAGCGCCATGATGGGAACATGAAAGTGGAATCGCATCCAAAATCACTTTAGGCTCACTTTCGTCATGTCATACACGGAAGAATAAAAGCATCCGTTTCTCAGAAGCTGCACTGACATTGACAACCCAACATGTGACACATACACACTGTGAATGCTTATGTTGCTGCCTTTGAAAATGTTTGTGCAATTAAATATGACAAACATCCACACTGACACTTGCAGCACCATGATGCAACAAAGCAGCCTGAAGCTATTGATTTCTGTTGATTTCTACTGATTGTAAGACTCTTAGTGATGCAAAATGGACAGGGCTGAGTTTAACTTCACATCACAAATGCAACTGAGACTCATCAGAGTACGGGATTATTGTGTGGTTTTGCTTTTATAATAAATTATCTTTTTTGGGTTACATTATTATTATTATTATTATTATTATACTGTGCAAAATGCATTCCCAGGAGAATTATATTATATGTCAAATCTGGTCAAAACACATCCAATGTGAATCTAAAAGTATGGTGGACAGAACTGTCCTTGAATTAATTTTTATAAAGTTTTATAGGGATTTACTCAATAGGGCAAATTTGTATACATACACACACACAAAAAAAAAAAAATATATATATATATATATATATATATATTCTCTGTTTTAACACTCTTGTCTGAAGTGGAAAATGTATTGTATGTGCAGTATGTCCCCTACATACAAACAAGTTCCATTCCAAGTTTGTAAGTCCAATTTGTTCGTAAGGCCAACAAACATTGTTTAGGTACTAGGTAGGATACTAAAACGATTGGCTGTACACAGTATAAAACCAACATGCTTCACCATCTTGTCCTTGTTCTTTAGAATCATGCTGATGGTTGAACGATTCATGTTAAAAGATTGAGCAACGTCTGCCATCTTTTAATTTTTCTCCATCCTCTCAATTATTTTTACTTTTGTCTCAGTCATTATTGCTTGGTGCTTCTTAGCAGTACTGTACCAGCTTCATCAGCTGCAACCCGCATGACAATGTTCGTATGCAGAGAACTTATTGCGTTAGTATAAATAATCTTTTAGACACGGTAAATACGTGTCAAACGATTATAGGTTCTGTATGACTTTTTAAATATTTAAAATAAAACAATAATTGATTAAAAAAATAATGAGAATTTAAATAAAAGCATTAAGGATTTTTTTTTACCTAGTTACAGTTTGTGTCAGGATTAAAGGAATAATTTGGGTTTTTTTTGTACCCAAAGTCTGTCTTAAATCAAAATTGAGGTGCGATGGACGGACGGACGGATGGGCAGATAGATAATCCTACCTCTGTGCAAAAATGCATTCCAAAGATCGGCTGAGAATCAGATACTGTAAGTTAAATTAAGTTTTTTTAAAAACACTTTTTATTACTTTTTTTTTTATTATTATTATTATTTTTTACCAGAACTAGCCATATGGCTAACCATATAGCTTGTAAGCCATATGGCTTGTTCCAGTTAGCTCTATGGCTAACTGAAACTAGCCATGTGGCTTGTTTCAGTTATAGAACTTGTTCAGTTTAGCCATGCGGCTACGTTCAGTGAGCATTGTGGCTATTTTTAGTTAGTTCTAGTTATCTGTATGTCTATTTCCAGTCAAAGAATAGAGTTCAATTTAGCCCCAATTACTTACATTGTACACGTGTTCTGTGTGACAAAACTTCACAGTTGGTGTGCAGAGCAGGAAAACTTATAATGACTATGACCAAGGGTAGTGTACTAATACTCACCTCAATTTTGATTTAAGACAGACTTAAAAA
>JAQQZS010000013.1:13453671-13468125 GCA_030068045.1 Platyallabes tihoni | reverse complement strand
AGGGTTAGATGGAGGCAGATGATTCGCTGTGGCGACCCCTGAAAGGGAACAGCCGAAAGACAAAGAAGAAGAAGCATGCGACGAGTTTTTCAGTGTATTTTAATTGAATACCAATTAACTTCAGACAAGAAACCAACTGTGATCCGGACTTTCAAGCGTTTATGTATTTTTAAAGGAGTGCACCTCAGTCCCTGAGATGCAATGCCTTTACGGCAACCGAGCTATTTGTGGAATAAATAAAATGTGATTCAGTCAGTTCAAAAAGTTTATATATTTCAGTGCATGAAAAGTGTAGACACTGATTAGGTCATGCTTCCCCAACTAGAACTGACGGATTTTTTCTCCCAGAATACTCCCTATTTGATTCTGTGTATCTGTATCATAAAATATTTACAAGCATTAATTTAAATCTGTGAATTTTCACTCGAGTAATATTTCACGGTGTAAAGAGGTAACTATGTGCGTCACCTTGCTGGTTCCTGGCGGGGGCAGAAACCGCTCAGTGCTGACTGCCAGGACGTTGATAGGTCATTTGTGGAAATGATTTGCACATATTTTAGGTTTGGGAAAGATGCAAAGCTTGTGCATAGTCTCCTGGAATGAAAAATTAAACTGGAAACTCTTTAAACCTTGAGCTTGGCTGAAGCACTGCTCCTTTAATTGAAGACGCACCAACAGGGCCATTCGGCGTTTTTAACCATGAGATCAAAGTTAGCTCAAACTGAACAAGTTAGTCGTACTGTTACTCGATCCCAGCGCTGTCAAGTCTCTTTTACATTAGTTTTATTTTACAGTGAGGGTTCTCTTTAAGCTAAATACCCTTTCAGTTTTTAGCCATATGGTGCACTTATCAATGTCTCAATGCCAATCAGTGTACACAAAACACAAAATATCCAAAACATTTCGCTTTATTAGCTTTATTATGAAATATTTATAACACACAATGCTGGTTGTTTTCTATTTCTGCATTATAGAGAGTATTTTTATAATGAATGCCAGCGATTTTTTGAGTTCCTGTCAGTGGCAGGAAATTATTATTATTATGGCCAGACTTGGAGGACATTTATAATACATGTTGCTCTCATAAAGACGCCAACATCACTTACGACCCTGCTCTCCCCCTGCCATCACCTATTTCCCTTTCTGCTGTCCAGCAGGTGCTACCCGGCTGTTTATGCACCGCACCTCCAGATTGAGAAACAGATTTTACCCCAGGGCCATCGCTCAGCTGAATCAGGTCTCCAACAACCCCACATAACTGCCAGCTATGCTACACACAAACACTCCTTACACACATTGTCACTATGCACCAAGGAACACCAGCAATGATAAGCTGTGTCGCAGTGGACATAATGTACCATAATGATCCTGGTCCTGTTATTGCTATTATTCCACACACATACTGATGTATATCAGGAGATGCCAGTATAGTAGAGAAGCCAACATACAGCCTATAGCACTCTTCGGTCATTATCAGTGTATTATGAGTGCCAGCAACACCTTGTCCATTAGTAGAAACTAACCACCATTACAAGATATTTATGAGATGGCGGATCATTCTGAGCTGTCCAATGACACTGGTGTCCATAAAAAAGGGCAAAGGATGGCACACCTGTATTATTAAATGTACACTCTACCAGTATCCAAAGATACCAGAATAAATAACTGAAACATTACTGTTGAAACAAACAGCAATTTGCGGAACTTTATTCAACCTTTGAACTTTTAGTTATTTAACCTCAGTCAAGTTCCTATTCAGTCTTCCTATCACTGTGTTACTGACTTTCATAAAAATGTCTTTCCCCTGATGAAGTAACTGTTATTCATGGTTGATGACAATATTTTATACAGCAGTCAGTTCCAACCAAGCAATCTGATTGGACGAGAGGCGTTCCATGAGTCCTGATACAGACCATAACACTAGGACTTTTAACTAGACAGTATGTTTCATGCTCCATCATGGGTTCTAACAATTTTTAATTACCCTAAATGTGGGTTGCCACCATGGGTGGAGGTACAGTAGGTCAGTACAGTCTGCAGTTCTGGAAAGAGGGGACAGCAGCTGCCTACCAAAACCCACCTTCAAAACCGGTCATGGGTGCAAAAAAAAAAACTTCTGATAACGTTACCTCATCTTAAACAATACATTTTCTCTTCAATAATTGCTCGTAAGTTGGTCCAAATTGCCTCTGAATACATCCATGTTGTTCTGTTCATGGGTAATGCGAGCCACAAAGCTAAATTAGCTTATAACGCAAAGCTGATTTCCTATATTCAAGAATCAATATGGTACAGAAGAACAAGGGATTGTACCCTACACAGGGCACTAGCTTTCCATTTTACGTTTAGTTGTGGGTTTGAACCCCGGAACCCCAGAAGTTACCTGATGTTCTAAAGTGAATTAAATGGAAATGTTAAGTAAATCTCGTAAGTTTCTCAGAACCTCTATGGTTTATTCTCCTCATCTTTTGTCTACATAGTACTGGTTAAAATTTCAGACATTAAAAAAAAAATGTAATGCTTTCACCCCTGTTAATTACGTTAACTGACCGCCGCCAGCTCCACCGGGCGCAGGAGAATATGCGTTGGTTAATTAAACAAACAAATCATAACCTGCTGATAATAGGTGGTGTTAGTGGAACTGTTATATAAACGCGATATCACACTCATGGACATGCTGTTGGAGTGAAGAGTGCTGATATTCACTACAACAGCACTCCCTATCGTGCTTATTACAAAACTATCAGATATACTTCCTCTTTTGGTTTACATTTCCAGTAAGAACAGAAAGGTTTTCTGGATATGTTACTACTGCTGTTAATCAAAATGGGGACCCAACCTTAACTTAATTGCAACTCTTATATTATTTCTGATAATAATGATAATGATGGACCATGTTTGTTTAAACATGCAGCAAATAAAGAATATATTTCTTAAATTCTAGAAAACTGTGGTGGATATCCTATCAGATACCCTACCATATTATACTCTGTATACTTTGCGTGGTCTACATGGACTGTTTTAAAGAATTTTTTTTTTTTTTTAAATAAATTTTAGGCTATTTTGTAAAGACTTTTGAAAGGCAAATTAAGCCAATCATGATGCACACAGAAAGCAAAAGAAACAAACAAACCAGCAATCATACAAACAATATGCCTCCTATTCACATCTGTACAGAATCTTTATCAATTTAGATTCATCCTAAGCAGCTTCTCCTTCCATTCTTGATCATGCTTGGCTTGAAATGAGCCATATCTGCAAATCTGCTTTCGTCCTACAATCCAGACAAAATACAATCAAATCATATTGGTAGCTAAACTCTTTACCATTTGCCCAAGGGGCCACTGATGGTGGTTCTGTGGAGGATCTAACTGTTCCAGATGCCTCTTTATTGTTGTTATATTTGGGCATTGAGTGAATTACAATCCATTTAAAAATACAAGAGCCAGGGCAGAGGTCGCACATTTTGCCGATATAGAATACAAAAAAAAAAAAAAACTATCAGCTTTGTCATGAGAAAATTTTCAGCATCTACAGTAACATCATTTGCCGATTAATTTCTGAAGAGCAATGTGGCCAGAGCAGCAGGATCTCCAAGAAAAGCAAAGGACCACTGGGTGACTCCAAATGGACTTACCCAATGAGCCCACACTAACCTCAGGCGAAAGTCATTTACTCCTGCCATTATTCTCCCATCTTATTTATTCGGAGCGATGCTTTCATTTCTCCCAACTTTTGCATTCGTCTCTGAGAGAATTGCCGAGGCAATCGGTTTCCCCGACCGCTGGGCCCCATATTGTTCGAAATTACGCTTTCAATTTGCCGCGGTGCTTCGGCACAGCAGGAGCCTCCTCACTCTTTCCTTTATGGCGGACAGACGAGACAATTGAAAACACAATGGATTCAGGCAAATGTGTGCTCACCCACAGGCCGGCATCATCATTTCTAATGCAGAGAGAGCTGACGGTTTATGTGTGCAACGCAGCTTTCTCGAGGAGTGTAGTCAGAACGCAATTATGAAACCAGCTGAAGGAAAAACATTGCTCCCCCCAACCTTACAACCACTTACAAGATGAATATGATCTAACCTGATCTCAGACAACACTAGAACATCATGTGGCCACCAGAATGGAGCCATTTAGGATAATATATATGAAGGTCACATCATGATTAGATGATGTCAAGTCAACCTGGCTACCTAACCCTCCATCTGCCTGGCTATGTGTCTGTCTAATCATCTACCCATTTATTTATCCATCTGCCAATCTATCCATCCAATTGACCATCTAACCAACTATCACTTCTTCATATTGTCTACCTATCTGTGCATCTGTTCCTCTACACATTTGATTGTCTAACCATATGTTCCTACATCTATGTTTTTGTCCTTTAATCTGCCTGTCTGTCAGTTTGCCTCTCCATCTTTTCTAGTAGCTGTCCATCTATCCATTTGATTGTCAAACCACCTAATTTTCTATTTGTCCATCTGACTGTCTCTCTGGCTGTCCAAATATCTGTCCTCATTCCTCTATCTGTATTCTTGAATCATTGATCTCTCAATCAGTCTGCCAATCTAGCTACAGTATGCGTCTGTCTGTCTGTCTGTCTAACCAGTCGTCCATCATCTGTCTATCTGTCCTTCTATCAGTGTGTGTAAGAATCTAAACCGTCTGTTTTTCAAAATATCTGCCTGTCTGTCTGACCATCTAATCATCTATCTGTCCATCTAGGTGTCTGTCTTCCTGTTCAACCATCTAATCATTCATCCCTCTATCCATTCATCTTTTAAGCCTATCTGTCTCTATGACCGTCTAATGATTTATTTGTCCACATAGCCTTCCTTCTGCCTGATCATATAAGCATCTATGCATCCATCTGGCCATTTAGCCATCTGTTTGACCATCTGTCCATCCACCATGTTATTCTTGTTATTGTAAGCATTACAATCGTAATACCGCATGAGCACATCGTACAATTTGTACAAAATCTATCCTGTACACATTAGCATATTGAGGATACATTTCTCCGGGCATGTTTACCACTTCCTATCTCTGTCTGCCTCTCATTCCTTCTCTCTGTCCTGTTATTGAATCCACTCAGTGGTTTATGTATCGCTCTATCTGACGCTGTTCGGCTTGCTTCGCTGACTCCCATCATCACCCGGGTTCCTCTCCCTCGGCCCCCGCCCTAATGAGAAACTGATAAAATTAAATCGCAAGCTTCACTGCCCTCCACAACAGGTGCTGCATCTCTCCGTCCTACCTCCCTCCCTGCCTCTCGGAGAGTGAGAAACGGCTCCTCTGACGTTAATGCTTTCTGTCTGCCAGCTACGGAGCAGGAGAAATGTGACACGCTCAGAGTACAGGGCTCGTCCGAAAGCTAAACAGAAATTAATAACGGGTGACTGCCCTGTGAGCGGCTAACCAATATCCGACTTAATTAACTGTTTATTCAGCGTCGAATGTACCCCAAAGGTGTGTTATCATATTCAGATCGCAAAGATACGAATACGAGTATGAGCAGAAAGCCGAGACTTTCCTATTTAGGAGCAATGTGGATGGTTGAGACAGCGAAGACGCAATATAATGAAGCCTAAAAATGCACTAAAAATGTTATGGTGCACAAATGTTCGTATTAATAAAAAAAAAAGAAAATTATATTATATTAGGTACTAAAACATCAGGTTGAGCAAAGCAGGCTATTTATATACAAACTGATTAATAATGCATCATTGCCCGAATGCACAGTCTTATAAACATGATCCACAACAATACAATTTGATAGCATTTATTTTTATTAAGTAGAATAAAAAAGAAACAGTTAACAATTTAAAACTGACATCACATCCTAAAATTATTTACACCTTAAGTCAAATAAGAACGTTTGATTGTGCAGAATTATGAAAGTAAAAACTTACCTTTATGTCTCGATATAATCCCTTGCTACTAAGACGAGTCTGAATCCCCAATCCCTCTTTAACCCCTGATTAAGACCATTACATGGTGTATGGAACAAGGGACACAGCGTGCTACAGTAGCTTTCCATTTCGAATTTGACCCCAGAACCTTTAAGTTAACCGATATTTTAAAGTTGAATCAGTAGAAGTTTTAAAAAACAAATCTTGTAAGTTTCTCATCTCCATGGTTTATTTTCTTCACTTTTTGGCTACATAGTACCATAGACATTTAAAACTACTTATACCGGGGCCTCCGAGTGGTTCGAACCCCGGGTGATGCTGTAACCAGCTGGAGGCCTAGAGAGAGCTGATTGGCCGAGCTCTCTCAGAGGGGAGGGATGAGAGGTATTTGGTGCTTCCACATTAACGACGGCTCTACAAGCCAATCAGGGGCATCTGTGAGCTCGCGTAGGCAGAGGGAGCGGATAGCACTGTCCTCCGAGTGTGTTACGCCGCCCCCAACGGTGCGTGAGCATCGTGAGCAAGCAGTTCGAAAAAAATGTTCGGTGACGTCACGTGGGTCAGAGGAAACACGTGGGCGGTCTGCGGCCCTCCCGACTGAGTGGCGGTAGGAGCTTAATGTGGGAGCCCCTAGTGACTGGGAGGAATTGGACACAATTAAATTAGGGGAGAAAATAGGGAAAATGGGGGAGGGGGGGGTGGGGGGCGGGGAACTACTTATACCCCATTAATTACACTGACTGTCAGTCGCCAGCTCCAACAGTCGCGGTAAGATAGTTGATGTTATACATCAATTTTCAAGGATCAGCGGTTCCCGAGCAGTGGACTCGGCCAGAGTTGTCATTCATGGAGTCTCATCACCGCATTGCGCTTGAAGTCTTCACTAAATGTCAATCAGTTTTCCCTGTATTCACGGGAACTTTTATCAGAAGTCCCAGTTTGACTTCAATGACTTCTATTCTTTATCTAATTATAGTGATATTTCAATTTTGTGAAAAGTCTGCGAAACAAGCAGCTTCCTGAGAGAGTCATTCTCCGTTCTGGAAACCTTTGGAGAAACATTTATTTTTGAGCAGCCGAACCTTTTCAGCTTTACCTCTGACTGTTACAAAGTAATGACACCTTAGACAAACATCTGCTCAAAGAGCAAAGAAAACAACAACTACCCACTTTAGGGTGGAAAGAAATACATTGACGTGGAGTGTCTGACATAAAGCATTTAATAAGCTAAACAAAAAGTGATAACATTAGTTTTCTCAGTGAATTGTACAAGCTTCACATCATTTAGTCACTTGTACACATCATAAAAGCAATCTCTCATTCTTTTGTGAAAAATTAAAATGCGCTGGTACATTTACAGTATGTGAATGATTATGCATAACTGTTGAATCTTGACTTTCACAAATGGAGAGGAAAGTTTGAAGTGTTAGATCGACTAATGATCAGCCAGTAATGAAAAACAGTTTCCCAGTCAAGGAACTGACCTTTAAAATTTCCTTCAGGTTGAATAAGACATCCATCCATCCATCCATCTGTTTATCCATCCATCCATCCATCCATCTGTTTATCCATCTATCCATCCATCCATCCATCCATCCATCTAAAAAACTTCTGTCTGCCTTAAATGCAGCATGACAGGATGTCACTGCAGATGCCTGCGGAGGATGGAAAAGACTTTCCGAAAAATTCTTTCTAATGCTATATGAATGTCCTGAGTATGTAAGGAGGTGTAGAAAGACTTTACACTTTTGCAAATGTTAACAATGATTTGTCGGAAGCAACAGAGAAAATATAAAACCCTTTATTAAAGTGTGTCTCATTTCGGAGGCGCATTCTTTGAAGGATCTGGTCTGGATGGTCTAAGGCTTGTGGCATTAGCTGATTGTATAGATTAGCTGATTGTATAGATCGCGAAGTCTGAACCAAAGTGAGACAAGTTGGTCTACAAAGGACTTCCTACTTGAATCACCAGCTGTTTCCACCCCTACTACTGTATATAAATTCACAACATGGTGATCATGGTTAAAAACTGTCATTTTGGAACAGGAAGGGGTCATCTCTAAACTGTTCTCACAAAGTTGGAAGCATGAAATTGTCCAAAATGTCTTAGTACGCTGAAGCATTAAGAGTTCCTTTCACGGGACGTAAGGGGCCAGGCCCAACTCCTGAAAAACACCTTCACACCAGTTCCAACATGTCTGCGCACCAGTGCACAAAGCAAGGTCAATAAAGACATGGATGAGCAAATTTAGTGTAGAAGAACTTGACTGGCCTGCACAGAGTCCCAACCTCAACCCAATAGAAGACCTTTAGATCGGAGACTGTGAGCCAAGCCTTCTTGTCCAACATTAGTGTCTGACCTCACGAATGTGCTTCTGAAAGAATGGTCAAAAATTCCCATAAACATACTCCTAAACCTTGTGGAAAGCATTCCCAGAAGAGTTGAAGCTGTTATAGCCGCAAAAGGTGGGCCAACATATTAAACCCTATGGATTAACAATAGTCTTGTACTCAAGTTCATATGCATGTGAAGGCAGGAGAGCGAATACTTGTGGCAATATAGTGTATGCTAAAGGCAGCCGTTGGTTAACATTGTGTTATAACTTCATTTTAGGAAACGCTGTCTCTCATGGAGATGTTTTACGTAAATCCCTTTTTTTTTATTATTATTTTTTTTATATATATATATGCTCACTCTCACTCATAGTTTATACCGCCTTATCCTGTATACAGGGTCATCAGGGAGACTTGGGGCATGAGGCGGGGTACATCCTGGACAGGGTGCCAATGTCTTTGTACTTTGGACTATAGGAGGAAACCGGAGTACCTGGAGGAAACCCACCAACCCACCAGGTGGGAATCAAACTTGGCCGGAAACCGAACCCGGACCCTGGAGGCGCAAGGCAACAGTGCTAACCACTAAGCCACCATGCCACCATATTATATATGTTATTTTTTATCACATATTTAATATCCTTTGGTCTTGCGTCCACCATCGTTTCTTCCAATCTCTTCTAAGGCTCACAAATAATCTTGGGATAAGTTGTACCATGAAGTAGACACTGTTGCATTTTCGTTGTCCGTCGAAAGAAGGCTGCATTTGTTGTCCTCCATTTAAAGGACTTGAAACGGTTTAACCTTAGTTGCGACAATATAACGCAATCAGCCTTCAGACGCGTCCTTCAAAGGATATGGCTTCTGAATCAAGAAACACCCTTAGCCTTGCAGCTAGATCTTTTGTCCAATCAGAATTGAGACGGCTATTGTTAATCACTCAAAGTTGATTTTCAATCATACCTCATACATCTACAGATATTGTCAAGAGAACCACGAATAGAGACTTACTAAAGAAACATGAGGGACCTAAGAGTCTTAGGTATTTGCTTATGAATTTTATAGAATGTTCATGTCTTTAATACAATCGTAAAGAAAAGATGAAATAAAGATCACTGATGTATAAAATGCGTAACAGGGTAAAAATGTGAAAGTCTAACAGACAGTGACCATTAAACCTTCAACGCTTTCCAGTGTTTTCTCTATTACAACAGAGAAACCGCTAACTGCGTCTCCTGCTGTTTGTGAACTAGTTAAGTCCATCTTCAGGCCATGGAAATGTTAGATAAATACACACAAATGTGTATGACGACTTCAAAAAGGCACTCAAAGTACACAGCTTTCAGCCGTGTGGTTTGGTCGGTTGGAAGGACTGAAAAGAGAAGCTGTTTTTTTGTCCCCGTCATGAAGTGAAGACTGTTTATTGTAGCAGGTCAGACAAACAGTGTGAATCAAAGCACACTGGCTATTGAAAGTCAATGACACACAGCGGGAGCGTCTGAGACGCCCATATAAACTGTTCATGCTGGCACTTCTTCAGAGCTTTCAGAGCCTGTGAATGTTGTTTTTGTGACCTCATTACCTACATTCGTATGTATTAACGTTAATACAGTATTAGTAGCATGTGACATGACGTTGTGACTTTCTCTTAGCCTCATGCTCGATGATGGAAACATCATGAATAAATTTAACTTATGCCTGTGATTTGGCCAAATACGATCAAACTACAATCCGTCATAGCTTTTGTATAAACTATTTACAGTGGCTAGCAAAAATATTACCGCCCGCTCCCTAACCCGGATTCTATCAGATGTGTCTAAATTACAAAGAAAAAAAACACATATTTTTCCTTTTGGTATTGTTAATGCCAAAACCTCTCTGGATTTTTAAAGTGAGTATTTATTATTATTATTATTATTATTCATAATAATCTTCCTATTTCCGCTGTTCCCATTCAGGGTCGCCACAGCAGTCCATTTATTATCATTCATTCATTCATTTTCTATATCGCTTTATCCTCTATTCAGGGTCGCGGGGACCTGGAGCCTATCCCAGGAGGCTTAGGGCACAAGGCAGGGTACACCCTGGACAGGGTCATTTATTATCATAATTTTTATTATTATTATTATTATTATTACTATCCATTTGGGAAACCCCGTAGTCCATCCAGTATACCAGTGCTGAGCATTGTATTTATTCCCATTTTACAATCAGGATAGGTCCTATAGTCTGGTCGACATTCACACACTCATTCACACACTACGGGCAATTTGGGAATGACAGTATGCCTAAGCTGCATGCCTTTGGACTGCAGGAGGAAACCAGAGAACCCGGGGGAACCCACCAAGCACGGGAGGAACATGCAAACTCCATGCACACAGACCCCGGGGTTGGGATCAAGCCCAAAACTTGGAGGTGCAAGGCGACAGTGCTAACTGCTAAGCCACCACGCCAATAATAATAATAATAATAATAATAAATTTTTTGAGATTATTGCATATTTTGGACGCCGTCAACATTATCTACCTATACAATGTAGATAGAAATTTAAATCAGGAAAGCCCTTTGAATTAGAAGGTGTGTCCAGATTTTTGATTGGTAGTGTGTGTACAGAATGTGTTCATCCTAATACACTGCCATTTCTACATATACGGATAGATTACTTTATTAACCTCAGATGCAATTTCACAGATTACAGCGGTACTTTAAAAGTAGTAGAGAGTGTGCAAGCAAGTGTATACTGTAGCTGTATATACTTATATGCTGTACTTATATTTTATAGTAACTTATAGGGATTTGCATGGTGCGGAAATCCTTTTAAGGATTAAAGTATAAATTGGTTTTCTCAAGTTCATCCAGGATTAAAAAAAAAAAACAGCTACCAAATTCTACAGCACGGTGGTGTAGTGGTTAGCACTGACGCCTTGAACCTCCAGGGTCCGGGTTCGATTCCCGTCTCTGTGTGCATGGAGTTTGCATGTTCTCCCTGTGCTTGGTGGGTTTCCTACGGGTACTACGGTTTCCTCCCACAGTCCAAAGATATGCAGGTTAGGCTAATAACCATTCCCAAAATTGCCTGTAGTGTCCAGGGTGTACCCCGCCTCGTGCTCTAAGACTCCTGGGATAGGCTCCAGGTCCCCATGACCCTGAATACAGGATAAACCGGTATAGAAGATGAGTGAGTGAGAGAGTAATGATTAACCGATTGGTTGCGCGGTGGCTTAGTGGCTAGCACTGTCGCCTTGCACCTCTATGGTCTGAGTTCGATTCCCGCCTTTGTGTGCGCATGTTCTTGATGGGTTTCCTCCGGGTTTTCTGGTTTCATCCCACAGTCCAAAGACATGCAGATTAGTCTAATTGGCGTTCCCAAATTGCCCGTAGTGTGTGTGCCCTGCGATGGATTGGCACCCTGTTCAGTGTATACCACACTTCATGCCCCAAGTTTAATGGCATAGGCTCCAGGCAGGATAAAGTGGTATAGATGATGAGTGATTAAACAAATTTTTTTTAATGCTGTTATTTAACAAAGAAAATCATGTAATCTTTAATATGGTGACTTTTTCTGTAAGAGGATTAAATGTTTGCTTCACACGGATAAAAGGAATCTTCAGTGTAAGTGTTTCATAACATTTGTGCATAACATCAAAGCATGGTTTTAAACAACTTCAATAAATCATAATCACCACAACGATTTAAGATACATATATCTCTCATATCTCCCAAGATGTGAGGCACAATCCTCAAGAACAAGAACGGTCTAGTTTCCCAGAACCATCGTAAAATAAAGATTTACCTGATAAAGAGAGAGAGAGTTCAGTGTGAGTTCTCATTTCCTCCTGATATATATTTTTCCTAGCAGAACACAGCGCTCCACTACACAGCGCTCGTGCATCTTCCTCAATCTATTAATGTTTTGCCTGTTCATGTCATTCCACCAGCACATTTAAAGCCTTACATAAAAGTAAAGCTTTAAAGATTTTACAACACCAACACGCCCCCCCCACCACCCCACCACCCCACCAACCACCAACACCACACCCGCCCCCCCACAGCAGCGTTCACTTCTCGTTTGTTTGGTTTGATCATAACATTAGTCGTCCTCTCACTTCCCGTGGCATTATCGCTCGTCGAATTTATTATGATAACAGCAATTACGATAAATCATGCCAGTGTAGCAGGAAAGTCTGTAAACAAGAGTGCTTCCCCACTCTGGATTTGATGCTCCGCAGAGACAGAAATGCCTTTTAATGGCCTCGCTCGTTGTTAATGATATGCCGGTGCGTCTTCAACACACCATTGCACAGATATTGAAGCCATTCGTTTTGGAAATAGGGTGCACGCACGGAGATTACTTTATCCAAACGCTGTCCTCGTCTAACGGGTCTTTTTCTGTCCTAATGCATCGGCCCATAACGCTGCATTGTGTCATAGCAGCTTGTTTAGATGACTTTTTTCCCCCCTCTTCATGAGTGCACTTGTGTTTATTCAAGTCTGATTTCATTAAGTAGTCAGGGACATTATTTCCTTGCTCCTCTGCCAGCTTCTGAGGATCTCATAAGTCGTGACATGGGATGCCAACATGGTATATTGAATAATCAGTTTCTGAAAATCTAATGTATTACCAGGGTGGAACGGTGGCTTAGTGGTTAGAAGTGTCGACTTACACCTACAGCGTCATGGTTTTATTCCCACCTAGGTGTGTGCACATGGGGTTTCTCTCCTGTGCTTGGTGGGTTTCCTCCTGTTTCCTCCCACAATCCAAAGACATGCAGATTAGATTCATTGGCGTTCCCCAAAATGAGTGGGTGAGTGTGCATACAAATGTTCCCTGTGATGGATTCTAAACCCATCCGGTCTTATGCCCTAAGTCTCCTGGGATAGGCTCCATGTCCCCACGACACTGTATACAGGATAAAGCTTTATAGATGATGAGTGGTGGGGGGAGGGAGGTGTTACCTGCTTTAAAAAAAATTATGACAGGTCCAGCCGTATTAGCACACATTATATTCGAACAGATGGCACGTTATTGTTTACTTCCTGGCTTGCTGACCTTATTACATTGTAGTTCTCTGTGTATGCAATCATATGAATTCAAATTACCAAGGAGAAACATGCTCGGATGTCATGTGATTGCATATGATTTCTATATTTAAATAAATAAATAAATAAACTACCCCATCCCATAAACCCTTACGTCATGAGATATTAACCCATATGAAATTTAACTATGAGATGTATTATTACACTACAGTACATACCATAACATACCATAATATTAATCTGGCATAGCAGACATTACCATGGTAGGCACCATAGGACTTTACAGAGTACATCTGGGTACAGTGTTAGTACCATGGTATGTACCATCAAACTTTGGTGAATTCCATGGTAGATACTGTGGTAGTACTATGATGGTAGTACATGCACGCCCCCTATCTGTTAGATTGACAGATTCATTTTAACAAGTGCCTGAACAACAAAACAATTGAATAAAATGCACAGTGCATGGAATGAGCATTATTTTACAAGCTTACATTACACACGTGTGATTTTTAGAATTAATATAGTGTCTATTGGCTCATTAAATTGCGTGTTCATTTATCACTCAATGCACAATATGAAAAATAAAATAAGCATTTTTTAATGTTTATTTATTTATTTATTATATTGTACTTTATATTTAAGATATACCATACATATATACTATATACAAGGGGTGTTCAAGTCAAACCAGGACTTTGAAATAATAATTCATAAAACTGATTGACATTTTGCGGGAAGACTTCAAGCACAGTACTCACAATCATTCATTTACACCACTTTCACAATTAAAGGAACTTAGCTGGGAATTATCGCCACATCCCGCTTACAGTCCTGTTCCACATTTTTGGGCCATTAAAGGAGTTCCTGGGAGGCCAGGAAGGAGGTTTTAGACTTGAAGCAGGCAGTCCAGTCATGGCTCCGGCGTACTGAGAAAACTTTCTACCATGATGGTATCTAAACACTAATGAAACACTGGGATAAGTGAATAAGTGTAGCAAGGGATTATATATAGGGTTGGGTACCGAAAACCGGTGCCAATACGGCACTGGTACCTATATAACCGAAACATAACGTGAATTTCGATGCCTCATTTCGGTGCCACTTAAATGCCTGAACTGTCGATTGAATGACGCAGTTGTAATAAGCATCAGATTCATCAA
>JAQQZS010000013.1:13425308-13439234 GCA_030068045.1 Platyallabes tihoni | reverse complement strand
ACATTTTGTGTGACAAACATGCAAAAGAATAAGAAATCAGGAGGGGGGCAAATAGTTTTTCACACCACTGTATATCTTAAAAAGTATGATGGAATTATTATTATTTGTTTAACAGCGGTTGGATTCCAGTAGGTTACACCAATTGCCAATACCACCAACTCATTCTCTCTCATCTTCCCAGTAATAATTATTATTTAGCGGCACAGTGGTTTAGAGGTTAGCACTTTCGCCTTGCACCTCCAGGGTCCAGGTTCGATCCCCACCTGTCCAAAAACCGTCAGATTATTCTAGTTGGCATTCTCAAATTGACCATAGTGTTTGAATGACAATCAGACGTCCAGCTGGCAATCAAACCCTTAAGTATCTGCCACAGAAATGACGGAAATATCTCAAGGGTGTGGAGAATCTGGCACCAGATTTCCTGGATGGCATGTGGGTGGATGAAAATGCAAAACTAAAAATATAATTGATATTATTATTATTATTATTATTATTATTCATCTTCTATTTATTTATTGTCTCTACCGCTTTATCCTGTATATAGGGTCGCGGGGGCCTGGAGCGTATCCCAGGATACTTAGGGCACAAGGCAGGGTACATGGTGGACAGTATGCCAATCCATTGTAGGGCACACACACACACACACAAACTACGGGCAATTTGGGATCCTAATCTGCAGGTTCCCTCGACCCTGGAGATGTGAGGCCACAGTGTTAACTACTACACCACCATTCCACATAACCTTAAATAACGTTTATTAACGTTTATTTATTTACTTATGTATTTAATGAATTCCTACATACATTTCATCTTAATTGCTTAATGTGTATTAAGGCTAACCAGGCCCACTAATATAATAATAATAATAATAATAATAATAATAATAATTAATAAATAGAAGCATATTTTAAATCAGATTATACATTAAATACATACTTTTTTTCCTACTTTTTTTAAAATCACTTTTTCCTTGGTTATGCAATACGAAAAACGCCCCTAAAATCGTCATTTCCGGTCAGCGGCGGAAGCAGGAAGTAGAGTCAACAAGATGGGGACTGTGGAAGACATGAAATCGGTGGCTCCTTTACCTAAACACTCTTACTGGTTCGACTTTTGGGTTTTTCTGATGTTCGACATCGTCTTTTTCCTCTTCATCTATTTTGTTGTTCCATAAACGGTAAGATGAGACGGATAAATCCTGTTACGGATAACGTTACACAGCTAAACAAGCTACATGCTAATGTGCTAGGGAGCTGCGTGGAGTGTGTCACGTACACATGAATTCACACAACCGACGCAGGTTTAGTGTTAATTTACCTGTATGTTACGTTTATTTTCATAAAGTATGACTGAAAATAGTTAGGACGGGGTTTCCTTGACAATTACACAAAGAATGATCATGATAATAAGTTATTTAGTTGTGTAAATAACTTGAAAACTTAAAATATCACGTCAAACAGATACCTTAAGGAATATGTTAAGCATATTAGAGAAACATGTACTCTTTAATATGTTTGGTTTTATCTCTGAATTTTCACCCAGTGTTAGTCTTTCAAATCTTGTTCAGTTTACTGTGGTTAACTTTTGTTAACTGTAAAATGAATAAAACACTTCAGGTTGTGTTTTTATATTTAAAAAAAAGATTCAGACACTATGTGAAGTGGTCTGTCGCATAATGCAATAACTTTTTCCACTTTGAGGTTGATTATTGTCCTGTAACAATGTTTTTTCATTCATATTTTATATCAATACATAAATAAGAACAGCGCCCCTAGCGGAGAACTTACTGCATACCAACTGCCGTAAAACAAGAACGAGACAAGTATAGCGCCTCTAGCGGAAGTTAAAATAACATACTGTATGACTAACTGTATGACTTAATCAGCCAACTTTTATAAAGATTTATTATGGTATATCAACTGATGAAAATGACAAGGGTGAGTCAAAAACTATCCGCACTCTTAATCGCACATAATCTCCAGGATTTTCAATGCACTTTGTCCATCTGTCAACAAGCTTTCATATTCCCTCATTAAGAACAAAAAAATAATTATTTATGTTGAGCTGCAAACTACAGATGGACTGCAGTGTTCGCTTTATCAGAACAGAAACGTCATCCTGACCGAACTGCGGATATGCGTCGTCATGCAGGATCATGATTGGATAGCATTTCCCTACGTTTAATCTGAGGTTTCGGCTTCAGCTTCTCAATAAGCGTCCCACTGTAACGAGCACTGTTGATTTGTTAAACTTTTTTTCCTGATAATGTTCCAGTACTGGCCCTTGAGAATCCCAGAAAACTGTAAGCGTTGATGAATGTTCCAGCTGATGGTTAACTTTTGAACTTTTTCCTTGTCAGCAACTAGAGTATTCCATTCCGTTTACTCTCAGTGATTAATACAAGTCTCGTCACAAGTAATGATTCTCTCCAAGAAACTTTCACCTTCTATTTTCTTTCAGAATTTTTTTGCAGATATCCAAACGCTTCTGTTTGAGTTGTTTCGTCGCCAGGTACAGCCACAGTCCACAAAAAAAAAAAAAAAAGAATCACTGCATACTGCTCCTCTTTCATGCAATTTACTTTTATTTGACCCACAGTTACAAATGAACTGATGTAACACATCACACCTGCGCAGCAAAGACTGGGGAGACAGTAGCCCCGAGCGGAAAGTGCTGATAATTTTTGCCTCACCCTGATAAAAAGAACAATGCTGAACTCTAACCCACGACCTCTTTGACAGCCATTTTAGATTTATTTCCGTTCAAGTTGCTTAAACTAGAAACACCCAGTTTCACTCAGAATTTTCAGTCGATTAAACAAGACATGTTTCCTGCTTTTTGACTTGCGTTAATCACGGTCAATCTCTGTGTTATGTTTATCTTTGTTAAAAGAAAAAAAAAAACAGAATAATCTAATATTATTGGACTTGGGTTACATCACAAATGTTTGCACTTGAGAGCGAGTACATTAATATAAACCTGTAATTTGAGATCACGGTCAGAGCTGCTGGTGTAGCAGATAAAACAGCTTGACAATGTTTTTGGTCAGATTTAATGAACTGTCATTTAATGTTAGAACAGAATTGGTTACTTTTATTGACTATACCTTTTATTTTTGTAAAAATACAATTTAATGTTAAATCACCAGTTAACAGCATCTCAGATTATCCCATTATGAAGGCTTTACAGATCATACATAGCTGCCACACCTCAAAGGTTCAAAGATTATTGCATACTTTTGATTCCTTCAGCATAGTTTTACAATATAGAAAGAAATAAAAAGCAGGAAAGACCATTGATATGTTCAAACTTTTGACTAGTAGTGTTTATTTTGATAGTCTCTAAAATTGTAAATCTAATTAAACCTGTGTGTAATTGTAATTGCAGTCTGCTGGAATCCGGGTGTTATGGAAGGACCAGACCCCGTGGCTCGGTTGCAGAACAGATGACAGGTAAGTTTATATAGCGCACACACACCGCTTACAGATTTCGTAATGAAAGTATGTCAACAGCTCACAGCGTTCTTGTTCAGTACAGACCTTTTGTAATTGCTGCTCAGGTCTGATGACACACTCGTGACAGTTCCTCCGGCGTGGTTACATCGCGCTGTTTCAGTCGACTCAGTAGGGGTGTTTTAGGGTGTTGCAACCAGCTAGTCACAGTGTACGATGGCTTTAAAATATTTATTAAAGTTTAATTATTCTTTTAAAGACTGTACGTATCATTCTACCTCATCGTCCCCGGGTTTTGACGTCAAACATTTTGACTAGAAAATCAGCTTTAGAGGCTGGGAAGGTGAAGGAAAATGAGACCTACAGCCAGTTGTAATGCAACCTACTGGACTCGAACTGCTATTAAACAACAAGGAAGAAGAAGGTGGCTAGAAGGTGTTTTCCCTGCTCCACCAAACTCCCTACAATTAAGAAACTGCTAATAATTACATTTGTTAAATCAGATACGCTGGAGCCCGAGATAGCAGTTGAGAAGCAGTGAGTTAGTGGGTAGCACCCAACCAAGGTTTAGCTTATAACAAGGGCTGGGTTAACCATTAGCAGTTAGAAGCTGCTAACAGTTAATCTTGTGTTCCTAAATTCTTAGTTACTCTTAGCTTACTTATTCCGATAAATATTGAGGAGGTCTTTGTGAATTAACATTTAATAAGGTCCCAAACATGGACGTTTCCAGTCCCAGCGCTGGGAAAAACACTCTTCCCAAAAGGGGCGTTCAGAGTGCGGTTCATTTAAGGCTACAGACACTGAAACGTCACGATTGGAAAAGAGGTGAAAAAGAAAGATGCATGTTGTATTTCAGCTGTAAAATTAACAGATTTCAGAGACCTGGTTGTTTAAAAAGGAGCAACGTCTTAAAACACGAGTCATCGATTATTTCCTCTCTCATGTTCTTTTGCAGCTTCCTGACAGCTGGGTCCTGGTTCCATGGCTTCAGCTGATCTCCTCCCGCTAACCTCTTACCAGAACACTGAACATCCAGCCTGAGCATCAACATGTCCCTGCAGAGTCCAGCGTGGCTTTAAAAACAGCCAGCTAACATTCCATAACGAGACATGAAGCCTAATACAGAATACTGATTAATATGAAATATAAACTCATCTAAGTTATTTTTTTAATATATCTTTCACTTTAATAATTAAAATGTGTGTGTGGGCAGAGAGTGATAATCTGAGAGAATGATGACGATGGAATTAACTGAAAAGTAAATAAAATTCACTAAGCTATTTTTCAACACTTTATGGAAAGTCTGTTCTTTCATGCTTTTATGTTGTTGCAGTATTCACACTGTTGTGTGTCTGGTAGTGAGATAAGGGAAACTATAAATATATTTCTAATGTGTTTGGAGCTGTACAGGGCGCCCCAAAGTCTCCATATACAGGAGAATTTAACCCTTTTTAGCCAAAGATTTTTAAAAAAATGTACGCATTTGCTTTATACACATTTTCAAAGAGAAAAAAATAAACACTAATATTTCATTGGACCACAGTGGACATGAAATTATTTTGATGAGCTTATGCAATGTCAGCATTTATTTCTGCTCAGAATGGCGTTGTTTTCTCTCCAAGATTTTGTAACCATGTCCAGCTCTTTCCAGAGATTCTCTATAAAGTTATGGTCTGGCCAATCCATTTTTGAAAACAATGCCTCATGCTCCCTGTGACACTTTTTTTTTTTCCCCACAATGTTAGTCCAGTGAATCCTGGCATCATCATCTTGGAATATGCCTGGGGCATCAGAGAATAAAAAATTCCATTGATGGATAAACCTGGTCATTCAGGTTGTCAGCTGACCTCGTTTTTGGGGGGGGGGGACTTAACATTGCTGAACCTAGACCTGTTCAACAGAAGGAACCCCAGATCATAACACTTGCCCCTACAGACTTGTATGGGGTAGGCACTAGGCATGACGGGTGCATCATTTCATCTGCTTCTCATCTTACCCTGATGCGCCTATCACTCTGCAACAGGGTAGAGTGCCAAATGGATTGGCTTTGAATGCTCCACAGTCCATCCTTAATGCTCCTTTTCTGATTAGTCCCAGTGATGAGCGGTTTTCTTAAGGCTTCTTGATCAGAAGCATTATTTCTCCTACTTATGGAGACTTTTGGGGAAGCTCCTTGTTGGCTCCCTGTTGGCTGTGCTTGTTGGGTGGGATGCATTCCTGTAGAGGGCAGTGTAGAGCAACCCTTTGCATTTGTGAACTCCTGTATGTGGAAGAGGGCAGATAGAACTTTTCCTCCAGGCAAGGAGTTAAAAACATAGTAGCATCATGTCTCAGAGGAAGCGTACGCCAACCCTAATGGTGTGACGGTGGAAAGATATGAAGTGCTGGGAATCACTAAATGAAAAAAACTGGCCTTAAGAACGATACTGAATAATTTTTATAGCCAGATGTTCAACAGGGATGAAGAGAAGACGAACCTATATTGCCTTGAATTACATCCTATGCTTTTCCCTTTCACCTGAAATAGCGAGTGCGTACAGCTTAAAGTGATCTCAAGTGCCTGTTGTCGTGACCTATGGTCTCGTCTGCAGTCGATTTTCCTCTTACTGGCCGTGAGGAGTCTGAACCTGAACGACTGCCAGACGAAGGAGAACAAATGGGTCAGAGAGATCAGAACGAGGGAATTTAGAGCAAAGCTCTTGCTCTTTCTCTCTCCCTCTTTGCAAAAAAAAGTAAGAGCTTCAGATTCCTCTTTAGTGTTCAGAGGTTTAACAGGTCCGTTTTTATGAACTCCATGATCAATGGCTTTTCCTCAGGCTGCCTGTGGGCGATGCGAGGAACAAGAGCTGGTCGAAATGTTTCTGTTTGCTCGTCTAAAGAGTGCGCTGATGCCCAGTGGATACGGACACACACACACACAAAGTGCTCTTTGACCTTGTGCCAGCCAGTTCCTCATGGGTTCCTCTCCCCAGTGCCTAGTGAGCAGCACGTGAGTGATGTTTATTCATGATTTCCTCTGACACTCTGATCAGAGTCCAGGCTCCTCCACACTGATGACTGGGATTTAAAGTTCGATCTTTCCTGTCACTCCTGCAGATCCCCAGCCTCTGAGCTAGCTCCGGGAGAGGACGTGTTAGAGGAAGTGGAGCTTTTGAAGCTTATTCTGAAACCCTGTGGTTGCCGTGCATGGTGCAGAGTGAGTCCAGGGATTATGAGCTCGACCAGGTGGTTTAGAGGATGAAAACCCTCTATACCGCTTAGTCCTGTTTACAGATTCGTGGGGGGACTGGAGCCTATCCTGGGAGTCGGTGTACAGCCTGGACAGGGGCCAATCCATCGCTGGGCACAGACAAACTACAGGCAATTTGGGAACGCCGATTAGCCTAATCTGCATGTGCTTGGACTGTGGGAAGAAACCGGAGTACCCGGAGGAAATCCACCAAGCACCCAGCTGGTAATCGACCCCTATCCCTGCTGGTGCAAGGTGACAGTGCTAACCACTACACCACCATGCCACCAAAACAAGAGACACGCCTGTAAATTAATTACATAGAGTAGCTGATGACATCACACTGTACCGCTCACACAGTCAACTGAAACAGCTGTCTTTTACGTTCTTTCATGGACATTTTCATATCCTTCCTAGTTTTCCTGGTTTTTTACTTCCTCTTTTTATATGTTTTTGTTTGATTCCTTCCTTGTTCTCTGCTGCTTTTTTATTTAACTTCCTTTTTGTTTTTTATTTCTGTTTTTTCCTTGTTTACCCATTTCTCCACAATTTTCTTTTTCTCTTTTCCCCCCCTCAAATTATTGTTCTTTTTTTTTTGTTTGTTTACTATTTTTATTTAATCCCCTTGGTTTCTGTTTTCCCTTCTTTTAATATCACCTTTTTCTTCTTTTTTTTTCTTTCCTCCATCTTTTCTGTTTGTCCATTTATTCTTTTCTTCTCTCTCCTGTTTTCACATTTATTTTATTGCTTTGGTTTTTCCTGTTATTTTATTGTTTCTCTCCCGCTCCATTTTATTCACTTAAGTTTTTTCCTTTTATCCGTCTTCCAACCAACATTTTTTCATTCCTCCTTCCAAGCCATTAGAAATACTTCTTCAGAAGTACGGTGATGTAAAACAACATTACATTTAGGCATTTGGCAGACACCCTTATCCAGAGCGACTTACATTTTTATCTGATTGTACATCTGAGCAGTTGAGAGTTAAGGGCCTTACTCAAGGGCCCAACAGGGACAACTTGGTGGTCGTGGGATTTGAGACTGAGATCTTCCGCACCATAGTCCAATGCCTTTACCACTGAGTTACCCCTGACCATATGAAAGGTGCAAAGATTTAAAAGAAGGCGGTATGTCAGTGAATTATGAATGAACATCCAGTGAGTAGAACGACTGATCCTTGAAAATCGACGGATAACCTTGTTTAAATTTTCACGTTTGGTCCATTAAAGGAGTTCCTAGGAGGCCAGTGTTTCAGACATGAATCATGTCTCCAGCATACTGAGAAACTTTCCACCTTGATGGCGTCCAAGCACTAGTGGAACACTGGGATAAGTGCATTAGTGTAACAGGGGATTATATAGAGAATTAAAGGGAGTTTTTTACTCTTATAACTGTGTTCCTCTTATTCTGCACAATCAAAAGTCCCGCTTTGGCTTGAACACCCCTCGTATTTATTCATTATTCATCCAGTATAACCACACCTGACCTCAACACCCTCCCTTATACAAACACCCAGCTGAGTTTTCCACGGCAGTCGCGTGGTCTGATCTCACCACCTCGCGGTTCTTTCCACCGAGCCGCCACTGGCCCTAATCGGATCCGACACATTTAACCTCCTGATTTTGAGAAATCCCAGACACTCAGTTCAAAGCATGATTACGTCAGACAGTCTGAGGCACCATCACCTGCGAGGATCAGTGGGACTCGTAAGGCTCAGGAGTTTACAGCGTGTTCCATTAGAACCATTAAAACCAGCACAAGGCATTTCAGGAGCTGGACGTCAGTTAGAACTCGGAGGTTGAAGGCGTCGGGGAACACGTTCACGTGTTGGCTCCTGCCATGAAAAGCAATCGTTACGGCGCGTTCGGCCAGGCAATGAGCTGTGCACCGAATTTTCTTTCCACCCGGTGCGTGCGAGAGGTCTTTTCTAAAGCACACTCATGTTTGGCTCCGGGAAAAAAAAAAAAAAAAAAAAAAAGAATAGGTGTGAGGGCTGGTGTGTTCAGGAAAACGCTCTCTCTTAAGTTCTTCACTTCTGTGACCTCACTGATCTCATTCTTGACTATCCTTTTGTCTATCTTCCTTCCCCAATTTACTGGCTACCCTTTTTATTTTATGATTTTCTTTCTTTTTTATTTTCACTTTTTTTCTCTCTCACATTCTTTCTTTTTTATTATTTTGTTCATTTTAAGCATACTGCTTTATTCCTTTTTCTTTTTGTTTCCTGCATTTTCCCCCTTTTGTTTTAATTTCCTGTTTTTTATTCTCTCTCTCTTTTTTTGAACCATCATTCCCTTCTTTCTCATTTAAGCATTTGTCCTAACGATTTTTCACATCTCGCTCAAGCTGCATTTCCAGTTTCTATCCTGAGTTCACGCAGAGGCTAGAGGAGGGTTGATACCATAAAAACTTGAGAGAGCACATTCTGATGATCTGTTTCTGATTGGCTCCTTTTTGATGTTCTCTGTGACCGCTTAATGCGCCTGTGTCCAACCATTACATCATCCCATGCGTTTGTTTATATTGATACAGTATTATTTTATCAGCATCTGCACACACACACAAACACATAAAAATAAAATATGCACTACTGTTGGATCAGAGACGGACGTGTACAGTTATAACTGGGATATAACGTACTGTACTAGTTCAGGGCAGTGGTGGCTTAGTGGGTTAAGGCTGTGGGTTACTGGGTTACTGATCGGAAGGTCGGGGGTTCGAACCCCAGCATCGCCAAGTTGAGCAAGGCCCTTAACCCTATCTGCTCCAGGGGCGCTGTAAGCTGGCTGACCCTGCGCTCTGACCCCAGTTTCCTAATTGGGATATGCGAAGAAGAAATTTCGCTGTGCTGTAAAAAGTACATGTCACAAATAATTGAATATTCTATATTCTTCTATTGAGTTTATTCTAGGTGTTAAACAGACACTGAGAACAGAGCGAAAGCTACAGTGAAGTGTACAGCTATGCTGTACAAATTGAGCAATAAAACTTTTGACAATAATAAATTCTATACTGTAAAATACGTATTTAATTACAAACTACCTAACAAACAACTAAATATAATGCATGCAATGATGTTCTTTCATGAAAAAAAAAAAAAAAAAAACCTGAGCACAATTTTTATTCGTAGTTGAAAGTACTGTAGTTGGCTGAGTGTGCTATTTATTAGCAAATTTTTTATTTCTTTACATTTTTTAAAATTGTTTTTATCATAAATTTTTATTTAATTAGAAAATACTTATTTTTATAATTAGAATTTACATTGTAATTATGTTAAACAGTTTATTCACTTTAAGAGTTCTAAAAAATATGACTTTTTAATATATTATTATAATAATTATTGGTAGTATTCAATTCTTTGTCACGTAGAATAATAATAATAATAATACAATTATTATTATTATTCTATTATTCGAATGATTATTATTGTTGTTTTTATTCAATTATTTGATTTTATTATATACATGTACCTTATAGCACAGTGTAAAAAAAAAATTTCACATATAGTTAGGAAGTTGTGGTCAGAGCGCAGGTTACAGCACCCCTAGAGCAGATAGGGTTAAGGGCCTTGCTCAAGGGCCCAACAGTGCTGGAACTTGAACCCCGACCTTCAGATCAGTAACCCACAGCCTTAACTGATTGAGCCACCATTATTATTATTATTTATTTATTTATTTATTTATTCATTTATTTATTTATTCATTTTTAGCACAAGAGAGTTGAAAGACCTTTATTTGATTTTGTATTGTTTATTTTTGTGCAATAAATGTTTTGCATGAAAAAACAATAGGAATGATGGGAGAGAACCGTGACCTTAATTTCTTTTCATCCCCATGGAGAAAAATCACGATTCACCTTTTGGCAAGACTTGTTCAGCCCTATGCTAGAGTGCAGCACTGGAGGTGAACCTGCTCACGACCTTCAGCAGCCGTGCCTCCTCCACACTGCACTATTCTACATGACCCAGCACTTGATCCTGGCTGTTAGCCTGCAGTAGTAATCTCCCTGAGCTCAGGCTTCAAAAACATCCGGATAACCAGAGAGATAAATCTGTAAAACCCCCATGTGGCCTCGGGATGTTGTTTCATTTGCCTGCGTCTCTGCTAGTCTCGCAGAACTTCTCGCCGCGGGACGACATTAGCGCACAGTACGTTTTAGTCCAGACAGTAATTAAGAAGAATCGCGGACGAGCATCGGCGGGTCAGGAGGAGTCGAGTTCCTCGGGTGAGACCAGGAGCAAAGGGCTTTAAGTGAAAACATTGATCAACAGCGTTCCTACAGCATTATTAACTACAGGTGTACTTATGTAAGAGAATCAGTTATATGGAATTACTTTCCAAAATGTTATAAGAACAACAATCTTTCTAAAAAGTTTAGACTAGACTGATGCGGTAACTAGGTAGAGTGAAAAGCCCCCCTGAAATGATTTCCTCTCTGGTCACACCCATGTCCACGAAGCCCCGCCTCCCAAAATCTACAGTGTCTAATGAAATTCATCCACGTTACTTTAGTAGCTAGCTAGTTTTATTTTAAGTGAACTTTATAGCAACTTATTATATTCGAGCAGTTACGACAAAGATGCTTATAAACGTGCAAAATAGTAGTTAATCACATGGTTACAGCAGTCATGTTTTGATTGCAGTAATTGTTTTGACAAGATGAAAAAGATTAATTTTGGCAAGTGTGCATTAAACAGCAAGGCACCATCATCACCACTTCTAAAACTTTATGAATCTCTTTCTTTTTTACATATATATTTTTTTTACACATATTTTTCTTTCTTTTTTTTTTTTTTTTTTAAATTGGTCCATTTTTTCCCCTAAGCATAGTGTTTTATTGATTTTTCTTTATTTCCAGGTTTTTCTTTCTTACTATTTACTTTCCCTTCTCTTTCAATTTTCTTTCCTTGCTTTTTTATTTGATCTTTCTTTGTCTTTTTCCTTTTTCCTTCTCCATTGTTCCATTTTCATAAAGATTTTTTAAAATCATTTTCTTCATTTCCAGATTTTTTCTTTCTTTATCTTTCTTTGTTTCTTTTATTCTTTTCCACTGTTCTATTTTCTTTTAAACATACGGTTTTCTTTTTCTTTCTTTCTCTCTTTTTCATTTTTCTTTGTTTTCTTCTTTCCCATTGTTCTATTTTCTTTTTAAGGCATATTGTTTTCTTTCTTTCTTTTTCGTTCTTTTCTTTTCTTCCTTCCCAATGTTCAATGTTTCTCTTCATCTGTTTTATTTCTTTACTTTTCTCCTGTTCATCATTTTGTTCATGTTATCATCTGTCCTTTCTTTCTCTTTCTGTTTTTTTTATATTTCTATTATTGCTTTCATTCATCCATCATTCTTTTCAATCCTGTTTTTCCATCCAAGTCTTCCTTCCTTTAGCATTCAAGATTCAAGATTCAAAGAACTTTATTAATCCCAGAGGGAAATTGCTTATGCGCGGTTACAGGTGCTCACAGTTGTTAACTAAGGAAAGGTAAAATGCTTACTCTACCACATTTTTTCTTTAGGCAAAAATACTCCTGACGTTCATGGCCGTGTCTCCTCCACTCTCCTATAGATGATCTAAGTGATCCAGGAGTGCTTTAGAGGCTCTAAACTAAATCCCGATTTACATGGTGACCCCTGGTGGCCTGGAGGACCTAAGCGAGTGATCAATATCACTTATGGCTTCAACAAACAGTGCTGAACACTGTTATTTTTGTAGCAAATAAATAAACTTAATGATAAAAAAAGTCATAAAGAATTTTTATATAAATATATGTAAAGTAAAGACCTCTTGTTTATGGGAGTTTTTTTTTTCCAGAACAATAGCTTTATTGAGATCACATAAAAAACTAATCATTATTTAAGCAGGACAGATACCATAAGCACATATTCACTTGATTTATTTTTGTTTGCTTTGCTCATATATTTTTGTGTTTGATAAAGCGAGCCTGTTTCACACCAGGTGGACTCATTCAGCAGCGTCTTTGCGTTCATTTCTGTCTCTCTCGTTTCTCATGACACTCGAGTGTTTCCTCATAGACGAGCTTTCTTTTACTGCTAATGAACGCTTAACATATTCAAAGATCAGTGCGTCACATCCTGTTCTTGTGTATCTCAGGATATAGGGGGAGCGGGGAGAAAATAAACCCGCGCCGTCTCCTCGGCGTATAATTTCGTCTCATTGGAAGCCGCTCCGAACGAATCTATTGAGCTTTAGCTCGTTCTGCCTGTTCGAAAGCCCTACCTTTAGTCACTGCAGCTGTGTAAATAGATTTTAAATGCTGATGTACCAAGCTGGAAGCAAAATACATGCTTCGAACAAGAACTTTTTTCGAAGAGGATCAGTCATCAAGACGGAGTGCATGGGATTCAGAATTCAATGAGACATTTATTTCTGTCAAAGTGAATCATTTTTCAGGGCTCTGGATAGGACGCGGAGTAAATATCCTGCTGTATTAGTGTGATGGTAATGGAAGCTAAGGCGCGCCAAAGAAAGCGGTCATTATATCAAACAGGTTCGAGTGCAGAGCTTCGAGTGGCACTGATGTTAATGTATGTCGCTTACTGAGCTAATGCGACTAATGGAACAGTCTCAGCATTGGTGAATTCATTTTATCCATCCTGTTAATGATTACCTACTCCAGAACACTGATGAATGAAAATATACACAAAGAAAAATCCATGTAAATGAATAGGGTTCATTTTTTAAGTTAAATCAACCATACATACAGTACTGTGCAGAAGTCCCTATAAAAGCCAACCCTATTTTTTTTTTTACATAATTTTCTTTTGAGGAATAGTTCTCCAGGCTGACCTATAAATTATTCGAGCATAAAAAAAACAGTGAGAAACAGGTGCGGATGATGACCGGTGATTATTATACTGCTGATGCTGAACGCTAAGTTCTTGGAACAGATGAGGGAGGAAATGAGGTCGCTGCTGAGGTTGTTATGTAAACAACCGATTTTTTAATTGTATCTTTAGGTAATTTGCAGCCTGTCGAAGTAAAATATTGGTTCCCATTTATCTGATTTAATCTACATCATTTAATTTTATTTAAAGTGAAGAAACAAGAGGTGACTCAAGACTTTCGCACAGTACTGTGGGTGACTATGTAGGTACACTGGACTATGGATGAAAACCTCATGCTTCCATCAAATATGATATCTATGTATAACTGACAAAACCAGTGAATCTTTGATGATATATATATATATATATATATATATACACACACACACACAATCGTTCAAAAGT
>JAQQZS010000013.1:13415082-13425208 GCA_030068045.1 Platyallabes tihoni | reverse complement strand
GCTGGGGCGGGCCAAATAATTTCATAAAAGCGGGACCCGCGGGTTGGAAAAATACCCGACCCGCGCATCACTAATATTTACCCATACTACTGATGAATCTTTTACAAGATGATATGCTATAAATTTTAATTTATTAAGCAACAGTAGTCAGTATTTGACAGTACCACTGTTTCTGCTATAATAATGAGATTAACCGAAATGTAAAAATTAAAAATAAATGGCAAAAAGCTAAAAAAAAAAAAAAAAAAAACACACATCTACCTGAACAGTCACCTTTAAAAGCCATGTTTTGCATTGCTGTGTTTATATATATGGGGTCAGGATTGTGCAATATAGAGTGAAATACTTTATTTAGTACAACCTGCCAATTAAGCAATATGATGAACTTAATTTTATTTATTAAAAATAAATTATTTATAAATCAACTATACATGTTTATTTTGTTTTAGCATATTTGTAACACTTAAATGATTGAGATAATCAAAAAACAAAAATACTATACAAAAAGCAGTTTTTAAATGATGATTTTTGTTTTTTAAAGGGGAAAAAAAAAGCTGTCCAAACCTACCTGGCCCTATGTGAAACAGGAATTGCTCCCCAAATCAAATCACTGGTTGTGTCACCCTTGATGGCAACAACTGCAATCAAGCATTTGCGATAACTGGCAATGAGTCTGTCACATTTCCATGGAGGAATTTTGGCCAACTTTTCTATGCAGAAATGATTTAATTCTGCCACATTGGAGGCTTTTCCAGCATGAATGGCCTGTTTAAGGTCATCTCAATCAGATGTAGGTCCAGACTTTGGCTAGGTCTCTCCAAGACCTTAATTGTGTAATATTAAAATTTGCTTGATAATCTTAATCATTTATGAGTGAAAAAAAGTTCACAAAAAAAAAAAAATCAGGAAGGTTGTAAATACTTTTTCATGGCACTGTATGATGATGACATTTTTCAATGACCAGAAAAACATTAGTTTAAAAGTAATTAAAACTTTGGTTCTACATGACATATCCAAAGACCCAAATAAAAGTGTGCTGTGTTTGAATGTTTTTTAAAGGTAAATACATGTGATTTGTTTATCTTCTCTCTAAAATGACAAAACTGATAAACAGCACCACTTAAAATAGGTTGGACATGAGAGGACAGAGTTTGAACCGACATAACCTCATACACTTGTCTTTTATTTTGATATCATTCCACACTTCCCCTGTATAAGGTATTACACTGACATTCATATTTCCACCCTGTACTCCAAACGTCTGCGTTTTGCATCAAGTCAAAGTATCGATGTGCATGGAGTCAGAACAGCGGCATATATAGCGATTTAAAGTGTTTGAATGAATTTTTGGCCATTCGATTCTCCTCCCAGTATCAGTGTCTGACAGAGACCTGAGAATACTGTAACACGAGAACAGAATAGCCTTCCAGCTTTTCCAGAGCTTACGATGACGAGACGGAACGTGATAAATGAAAATGTTTGAATTAGTTTAATTAGTAATTTCTCCCTTTCTCCCCCGCACTCTCCATCACGCTCGGAGAAAGATGCGATCTTGCGTGTTGACAGGCTGTGAAGCCTCTATCTCTTTCTTATTCTTTTTTTTTTTTTTTGAGGGGGGGGGGTTTAAACTTCATTTTATTTTGTGCTTGAGATAAGGCATTTAATTTCAAAGATTACTTTTATGATGGAAAGTGAGTGAGAGTGAGCAAGTAGAAGAGAAAGGATCATTTACTTCGCTGTTGAGTCTGCTCCAAGACAAGCACACATTTATTTCACAATGCTGAAAAGGAGGATCTTGCGGCTAAATCGAAAGCATAATGTGTGCGTGGATTGCGTTAGCATGTGACCATAGCTTTATATTTGAACTAAATTAATTAAAAATAAATACTGATTGAGTATTTTTGTTGTATATTTTGTAGTATTTTTATTTTTAGTATTATTTTTACTATTATTATTTTTATTATTATTATTATTATAATAAATGGTAGTAATAGTGATGTTATACATGAGCAAAGTATCAGTGCATCCCTGAATAGTTATAGTAATATTAGTAGTAGCAGTAGTATCAGCAGCAGTACTAATATTAGTAGGCAGAGTTGTTCTAGTAGTAATATTGGTGATAGTAGTAGTAGGAATTGGAGAAGGAGTTATAAGTAATATTGTTAGTATTAGTAGTACTTGTAGTACTATTGGTGGTAGTAATAGTAATAATAGAAGGAGGAGTTCTAGTAGTAATATTGGTGGTGGTAGTAATAGTAAAAGTAGAGGAGGAGGAGTCCTAGTGTTAATAAGAGTAGTACTAGGAGAAGTTCTAGTAGTTCTACTAGGAGAAGTTCTGGTAGTAATATTGGTGGTGGTAGTAATAGTAAAAGTAGAAGTTGTTGTATTAGTAGAGGATGTGGAGTCCTAGTAGTAATATAGGTGGTGGCAATAGTAGTACCATGAAGAAGGAGACAAGAAGCTCTAGTAGTAATATTGTTAGCACAGTAATAGTAGTAGTATGAAGAAAATGTAGTAATATTGGTGGTAGTAGTACTAGGAGGAGTTCTAGTAGTAATATTGGTGGTAGTAATAATGCTACACATGAGCACAGCATTAGTGCATTCCTGAATATTAATAGTATGAATAATATAGTTATACAGTTGCAGTAGTAGCAGCAATATTCATATCATTATTATTATTGGTAGTAGTACTAATAATAATAACAATAATAATAGTATTGGCCAACTTGCAACTACCATTAGAGTAAGCAGGGTCATTTTAATTTCATTTGTCTTAAATCACTTAAAAAAAAAACTTAAAAAAAAAAAAAAAAAAACTTTCTTAATTCACACGTCCTAACAGGTCTCAGATAAATGATTAAGAACACTATCTAGCTAGTACAAGTGTGTTTGGATGTAGATGTGTTCCTTTTATATGAACTTTTATTAATAAACATTAAGAGAGCGAGATATCACGTCTCTGATCTCTTCGTATAATAATGCACATGGAGAGTCTAAGCAGACGTCACATTCCTGCTGCTATAGTAATACACTGGAGTCTACTCCCATGCTGCTTAAACATGACTGCTAGAGATCAAAGAATTCCAGATTACCTCATATAAAATAACTGCAAGCTTGTAAACGTTTGCGTCTAATGCAAGAAATCACCAAACCGCAATCATGTACGCTGAACTTGAGACCGATTGAACGGCCTTTATGCCTCTCGGTGAGTTACCATGGAAACCAAACAGTTTTCCATCCACTAACTTGATGTCGAACTATAAGTCACATTTAACCATAATTGCCATTTTGTGGTAGTGTGTCATTCAGCGGCCAGCATGTGTGTGTGCTTCAGAACGTGTAGTGCGTTTCCGTTCTGAAGCAAGCCATGCTGCGAGAGTCATGGAAAAGCAGCAGTGGGGGCCTGAATCCTTTCCTAAAGGGGAAAAAGAAAATTGTTGTGAAATTGAGCGTGGTGCCTAATTGAGGCCTTTCGGGCTGTAATTGAAAGGGTTGTGTTTGTGCGTTTCGGCCGATTCGTGTCGTCTGTAAACAAACAAGGGTCGGATGAAGTGTGTGTGTGAGTGGTTGCACAGCAAGGACTAATCACCAGTTATTATTAAAAATATACTGTGATATTCAGGACACGGTCAGGGTTGCCAGGGTTGCCAGGTGTGTCATTTTCCGTACATTAAATAAACAAGACAAATAGTCTTTTTTATTTATTTATTTATTTTTAATCATTGATTTAGAGAGCTTCTGCACAAAAAAAATATCCAGTGCACCCATATTGTTGGTACATATGTGTACAAATGACAAAAAAAAGTCTCTTGCATCTTATGAATCCTGAATATCTTGAAATAAGTTTGTTTATTAATATTACAAAATTTGATGCCACGCTAATAAAGAATCTGAATTTAATACAAGGATTAGAAGGATCAGATTTTGGATTTGTTTATGAAGCTGATTTCTAAACCCCGCAGCTAGGATGTCTGATTACAGGAGGGGTTAGGTAATATCTGCCTAATTAAGACTGTACTTGCTTGCTTTCTAAATATTACACATGCTCAGTAAACATGCCTTAACTAAGCATTGCACATATTTTATACTTTCTAAATCCCCCTACATAGCAAATGTGCCAGTGTTGCATTAACACCCAGAAGTGTTTATATGAATCCAGTTGGACCCAAATAAACCCCAGTGTGAAATCTACACCGGGGATAATACTGTGTACAGTGGGCTGTACAAATCCTTCATTGTGGATGAATGGTAATACACTGAATTTAGTTACCACACCAGCTTTGTCATCTCATTTACATAAATGTAGAATCATTTCATTCCATACTTCATGTTTCATATTATTCACGCATCAATATTAACGCGTTAATGCATGTGATAAATTTTTTAACGCAAATTAATCATATGACCAAGTTTGACCCTAATGGCTCACATGATCGCAGCGCAGTTACCCGGCTGTGTGTAATAATGGCACGTTTAATAGAGATAAAAAGACGACTAAGGAAACATCACCAGGTGCTTATAAACACGAAGGTTCCTTATAAAAAGCTTTAAAATGGAAGTTTGGATAAAACCAAAGTTGTGCGCTTTAGCTAGGTGGCTAAGACTCTAGGTTGTTAATTTTCAGATCTGAGGATCCAGGTACGAGCCTTGCCTTTGGTGGGTTGCCACAACCCATACCACCCAGCCTCTGCATGCAGTGGTGGTCCCATTCGAGAAATTTTTACATTTTAATTTAATTTTCAATTTTAATTGAAACATTTGAGAGTTTGAGATATTATAAAACTTTGTCATGCATTACTTTATTCCAACATGTCTATGGACGTTTATAAGACAAGCAAATCGGAGTATTTTAAAATTGTGATTAATCACAGATTATGACTAGATTAAACTAGATTAAAAATTATAACTAGATTAAAATTTTATTTTATTGTAACTTTTTTTTTATTTTATTTTTTACAAAAATTCATTCTACAATAATTAGAAATACAATAATTTTTTATTGAAATCAATCTGTATAATTTGAATATTTGTACATTTCATTCCAAATTTTTTAATTTGGCAACTTTAGTACCATTTTTCTTTTATTGCAGTAAAAACCTCATATCTTCCTATTCTATTCTATCCTATATTTCTTTTTTTAGACCACAAACAGTCATATAAGCATTTCACTGCATATTTTGAATGTTCATGTACATGACAAAATCTAAATCTAGTGTGTTGAATATATAAAATGTACATTACCCATCTCCTAGAATTAGCTGGTAAACTTGTTTAACATCTACTGGCCCCAGTTGTTGACTAGCTATCTCTATTAAGGCTGATCATCTTCTAAACTGCACTTACACCATCTACTGTAAGTACCATTTCCATTAAATATATTCCTACAAACCACTGTATTTTTATCTTTTTATCTAAACTCAGCTAATTGGCGATAATTTTCTAGCTGGAAAAGAACTTGTTTTGTCAGTAAACACGGCCAAGAACTGCATACATTTTTAAATTTAATTAACATGCCAGATGTCCAAGCAAAAACCTCTCACATGGCGATTTTATTCCCTGACCCCTCCGATTCACTGTGATTATTCACGCTATTAAAAAGCTGTATAAACTAATGCATGCGAGTGCAAAGAGCCAATCAGATCTCAGCATTCAAGCTTGAAGTTGGAAAGGTGTACAAAAGGCCAGGTTACATAAAATAGAGAAATTTTTTTACGTAGGCAGCATCACATTTATCCCAAAAATGTATAAAAGCTTTGAGATGATTAGTACTTAACAATATAATTAATTTTACACTAAATCATTATATGGAAACAATAATAAGGTAATAAAAAAAAACCTACATAATACCTGCTTGACTTCACTGTCATTTTCCTGCTCTATGATTATTAATATTCATATATATCTGTGTGTGTGTGTGTGTGTGTGTGTGTGTGCGCATAGCCTGTGGTGTGATTGAGATTTTCCAAGTAAGGGATGGTTTCAGCCTGAAGAGATCTCCCCGGGTGCCGTCACCGACACTCATTCTGCCGATAAGAGAGAGACAGAGAAAAAAGGCATTCACGCATGCACACACACTTGGAAAGACACAATATTAAAGCACACAGTGTGATGGGGGATGAAATGTAGGCATAGCACTGTTTCAGTCGAACGTCTCGGCTGAATTGACAAAGACGTATGTCTTTTAATATGCTCTAAATAGACCTGCTCATTTATTTTTCATAATAATTTATTTCAGTATCCATCTTTAAAATGTCCATAGTGTATGATATAGGTTGAACCGGTTTAGCAATGGGGAATTTTGAAATTTTCATGTAATTGGGGTTTGGAGGGGGGGATCCGAGGGAGGGAAAAAGAAATATCTGGCACAAATGCTAGAAATCATGTGTAGTTGTCATTCTTCCTAAAGCTTCACCCATGTCCAAAATGCAAGAACATTTATTCAGTCATTTGCAACACTTCTTTTTAACGGTCAAAGGATTCCAATAATCCTCTAATTCATTTTAAAACTGTAGCCCAATGTATAACCTTCAAATGATTCTGTAACTATGCTATCTGTTATGTATTCCCGAGAGGTCATGCAGTATGTGCTTAGCATCCCAGTACAATCTGTTAGGCTTCAACTGAATGTGATTTATATAAGGCTCTTCTATCTAGCTATCCTGGCTACAGGTACATATCACTCTTCTATTTATTGACAAGGATTTTGCATCTGATTCTAACACGATTTTTTTATATTTCGTATCTAGTGCTAGTTCTAGTCGCTAAAGAACATACTGACTACATAGTGTACGACTAACATGAACATTGCACAGTGCCACCAATTTTATATACAGTACCGTGTGAAAGTCTTTGGCACCATTTTAAAGTTGCTGATTATTGATTATTTACTGATTAAGTTTACTGATTATTTTCAAGCAAAGAGTTTTCACATCAAATATTGATTGTGTTTATTTTATTACTCTTTAATGACCTTTAAAGAGGTTTCATGTTTTCATTTCAGAGGTTTTTTTTTTTTTTTTTTTTTTTTTTAATCTAAGCTAGTTTTGAGCAAGGTCCCAATTTCTTCATAAGCTAAAATAAGCAGTAAACTTATAGCAATAATTATATTCATATAGTAATAATATAAATCTATTCATAATTCATTTGTACTTTTTAAAAAATTATTTTTTGCAAATCTTATTATTAAAAATTGTAAATTACTGTGGATCTCGGGTATCACTGAAGATTTACCACTTTGAGCAATTCACACTCCTGTTGATGGTGAGTGAGTGGCTTTTGTCTAATCTTGTCTAGCAATAATCTCATTCCTGTTAAATTAAACATGATTTTTGAGAAAAAAAAAAACACAAGAAAATATGAGAAAATATACAATTCCATTTGAACCTAAAACAACAATTTTACAATCATAAATGAGTAGTTTTTAATTTGATTTGACCAATGAACTGGAACTTTCTGGAAAATCTGCAGCAGATGAATTTTAAATTCAATTGTTTTCTTGCAAGTTGTTTGTTCAAATTTTAATTATAATTGACTAATTTTGTAAAAGAAAGCTTTGTTCACAATGGCTGCCGTGTTTTTGTGGCATCAGGACTAATAATTTCTCGACTTCCTGTGGTGTTGAGATAAAAATTGACCACACGCTCGGATCTGTTCGTCTTTCTCACGATTGTATTGGGGTTGCAGGCGAGGCATAAGCGCAAAGGTTAAGACTTTAAGGTGTTTTTAATAATCATAAACAAACAAACAAACAAACACAACTCTAAAACGTAAACAAACCAATCTGACATACTGTGGCAAACGAATTCTAACAGAACAAAAACTGCATAAAAAAAACGTTGTTTAACCAAACAGAACAGATGCCAAACAAAACTAACTCAAAATCATAGCTACTTAAAGCCACACTAATTAGCAACCTTGTTCAGGTGAGAAGTCCCATCACCTAACCGAGGTGCACCCTGGCAAACGGAGTCCATAAATTTTTTTTTTTTTAAAAAAACAGAGTCTCTGGGCGCAAGGTTAACCTTGATAGTCTTTCATCTCCAGGCACTTATAAATGTGTATCTATAATGTTACTTAATAAATGTATGAATCATTTAAAATAATCATTAATGACAATTAAATGCTATTACATCATTTTCAAATTACAATTTAAATGATGGGTTATAATCAGGGTGAAAGTAGTTTTATATTTTTTCTGGTTCTATGTAGCTAAAATGCCAGGAGAATAAACCATGGAGGTTGTGGACAGTCCTGTAAAACTCATAGGTTTCTTCTTGTGTCTCCAGAATAAGTCTACGATTTTGACTAGCCTCAGCTATCTAACTGTTCCAGGGTTGAATCCCAAATAGCATAAAATGGAAAGCTAGTGCACTAAGAAGAGTGTAGAGTCCCTTGTTTCTCACAGAAGTAGTGCTAATCAGGGGTTAAAGAGGGATTTGGAATTCAGCCTTGTGTTAGAAGCTACACTGTTAGACATTTCAAGGGGTTTTTACAGTAACTTACTGGCAACAGTGTTGCCAGTAAGTTACTGTATTTGAGATTTACAGTATTCAACTGTAAATCAGTATACAGTGTGTTACTGTAGTTTTATAATAGGGTTATTACTGTGATAAAAATAGGTTGACAGTTCACTACAGCAATTATAATTTGTCCTAAGTATAAATTTTATTTTAAATGTTTATTTATGTTTACATGTAAATGTTACCATTTTTATCTTACTACTACTGAGATTCAGACACAACTGCAAAATATCCCATTCTTTATTTAAATCATTGCAAATGCATGTAAAAACAATGTAAATGTGAACACATTAAACATTTCAATCACCTTTTTTAAGAAAAACATTTAAAATAATACAAAGCACATGGAATTACATTTACAAAATAATTTAAGTATCTGAACTGCATATTTTGGAGGGGAAAAAACTAACATTTTTCATTTTAAGCCACATTAGCCTTGTAAAAATTTAAATTCTGTTATAAAACGATCAATGTCTGAATTGACATGCAAGACTGAAACTGTTTTTATAATGTGTCCATATGTGTCTGTGTGACTAAAAAGCAAAACATGCAATCTTGTCTGGAAGATGTCCATCAAAAGTCCTATTGGCAAAAATAAAAATATAGTAGAAATACTGACGTTAACGTTACCTCAGTTTAGCGTAGTAAAGCTTCCGTTACTCAATTTTACCAAAGTTGATGTCAGCACACACACACACACACTTTTTACCTTGCTTGTTGGTTGGTCTTTGGTATATAAAAATGTTAATCTGGTGTGTCGATAAGGATGTCCTCTGGAATTGCGCCACCGTCCTCAGACAAAACCTGAACAAATCCTGTGGATCCAGATCAAATCTATGCTTTGAGTGCTAAAGCCGTTGTGGAAAATACAGTATTATATATCAATTTTTAAAAAAATACAGTGAATCACTGTATTTGGTGTTTGACGTCACAGAATATTCCCGTGATGCAAAGAGAAATACAGTTTTTAACTGTAAATATAATTTAGGGTATTATGCTGGATGGAATACATTAAAAAACTGCAAATTACAGACATGTCTAACAGTGTAGTTAGCTTTGTAGCTCACATTCGCCATGAACAAAGCAGAAATAAAACATGAAACTAGTAGCACATTAGCGCAAGCTCGCACTCATGTTAATTAGCAGTAATGAAAAATTAAAAAACAGCACAGATGTACAGACGGGATTCAGAACAACTTATAAGCAATTATTAAGGAGACAGTATGTTCTTTAAAATGATGGAAGCAATGTATACATAAAACCCAGATAGCACAGGTACGTCACAGAGACGACTGCTAAAGATCGTATCATCTGGTGAACATCGCGTTCGTTTTTTTATAGTCGTATTTTGATTGTCTGTAGATCGCCTGTTTGAGCTGTTAAATGATACATCGTCTTTACGTCTATACGACGTATCTTTATCATCCAAAATTTGCTGGTATGTGGAGGGGAAGCTGCAGCATCAGCTATGACTTGAATGATTTAAGGGGAAATACGTGAATTATTATTATTGTATATATTGTATATATGTAATTGTTTCTTTTAACTTACGGCTTCAGCTATGAGGAATCCAATCCTTCAGTCTCCGACAGAATCGGATGCTGA
>JAQQZS010000013.1:13390765-13406305 GCA_030068045.1 Platyallabes tihoni | reverse complement strand
CTGGGGTTCGAACCCCCGACCTTCCGATCAGTAACCCAGTAACCCACAGCCTTAACCAACTGAGCCACCACTGCCCCTTAAATGGACAGATGCCTTTATGGACAGATGCTAGTCTACACATGATAAAATCTATAGCTGAATTTCATCAGTGCCCATATTCAGGGTTCGAGATACACAGGAAATTAGACACATCTGTATTCAGACTGTTACTATAAACATGCGATGCAAGAGAGTGGGTGGAGTTTGCCTAAAACAAGCGCAGTCTTAGTTACATGTAGTTATAACCTTAAGGTGATTTCTTGTTCAATATAATCCAGATTGAATAGCAGTATAAAGGCCAGCCTAACTGTTTAACCTGTAAGTTAGCATATCCACAATAAGACAATCAAGTGTTCTTTTATAATCTGCCAAATAATCGAGAGCGGAAGCCATTTCAAGCGACTAATATAATAATTTGTGCTGACACTTATTTGACATCTAGTTCACGATTGCCGTGTTCTCATTTTTATATCATCATCATGCTCCTGATTTTTTGTACATAGTTTAGTTTGGTGGCATGGTGGCTAAGTGGTTACTGTACGTTTCATTCCTGCCTCGGGTCTGTGTGCATGGAGTTTGCATGTTCTCCCCGTGCTTGGTTGGTTTCCTCTGGGTTCTCCGGTTTCCTCCCACAGTCCAAAGACAGGTAGATTAAACTGACTGGCATTTCCAAATTGCCCGTAGTGTTTAAATGATTGTGAATGTTGTCCAGCGGTCCTACTGCGGTGGTAAAAATGGGAATAAATACAATATAGCATACCATTATACACCATAGTATAGTACTTTAATAAAATTTTATTTATATAGTGCTTAACAATGGCATTGTTGCATAACAGCTTTACAGAATAAAAAAGGTACTATGAGACTTTATAACATACCATATGAGTAGGTAATGTGGCACTTCAGTGGGTACCATGGTAGTACTATGGTGTGTATGACCATATTGTGGTGAATAAAAAGGTGAATAGTAAATCATGGCTTGTCACTTAAGTATCCCATCAGAATTTTTACTATAGTGTGTTCTATAGTTTACTACGGGACAATAATATATCATAGTACTTCAGTGAGTGCCGTGGTAGTACTATGGTGTGCAGCCTTATTGGATACCACAGTGGCTACCAAAGTTCATCAAGGGGTCTCCACAGCAGACCATCCAACCATCTCAACTTGGCACAGGATTTTACGCTGGATTCCCTTCCCGACGCAACCCTCCCTTCTTTTTATCTGGGCTTTGGGACTGACACTGCATGCAGTGGCTGGGTAGTATGGTTAGGGGCTCGAACCCCGATCCTCAGATCCCCAAATCAACAAGCTAGAGTCTTAGCCACCTGAAACATCACTCTTTCTGATGAAAGTGTTGAGCCTAATTGCCAGAAACGCTTATACTGGATAAATAATAAGTCCTATCCATGCAATAATAATAACACATATCACAATTATAGTTCAGTTAAACTGCTAACACTTGCTGCATTGCCAAGCTGTCTTAAAGAGTCTATCCTATTTTTTTTTTTTAAAAAGGACAAAAAGAGCCATTATATTTGCCCTATTTTATCTAAGAAAGATCGAAAACAATTTCTTTTCCAAGAGCTATCGTATCTGTAAATACACACAGCCTTTACAATACAAGGAAGATTCGAGAGGGTGAAGCTTTTCAAGCTGACCAATTTCCCATTGTGAGACTGTTGAGAAGAAACGGTCGTGTTAATGTTTAATCACAAAACCATCCCCAGACTACATGTGCGCTCTCCGTCTTGTCTTTCATTCACAATGTTAGTAGCCAGAACATCTGCTGAGACCATACACTGTAGGTTTCTTATATTGCTTGCTCTGAACATGCTGGATTTAGCACTTTCGCCTTGCATCTCCAGGGTCCAGGTTTAATTCCCACCTCGGAGTTTGTGTGCATGGAGTTTGCATGTTCTCCCCGTGCTTGGTGTGTCTCCTCTAGGTGCAAAAGACATATTGGCTAATTGAGGCTAATTGGCGTTCCCAAACTGCCTGTAGTGTGCGAATGAGTGTGTGAGTGTTGACCAGAGGGCCTACCACAGTCGTAAAAATGGGAATAAACACAATGGTCAACATTGGCCTCCACAGTCCCTAGTTGGACTACAGAGGTTCCTAAATGGATGGAACATGCTGTATGCCATAAAGCTGTTTTTCCAGAATCCTGCTCCTTTACTGTCCATACACAGGAGATTTTAGCATTTTATTCCACTCCTGTAAAACACTAATATCTGTGGGGGAAAAGAGCTTAAATGCATATGAATGTATTACCATGTAATTATAAGCCATTTTGGGTTTTTCAGCCGAGTGAGGATATATCTCACACTCACACTGACAAACTGTGGGCAGGCTGCCTGTATTTACTGCAAAAAACAAAACAACAATTCATACCACGCTGCCACACAATTATACATAATTATTGCAATTAGCATGGGTGAACAAAAAAGGCTAAGGCTAACGAAAATTCATGATCTTGTAACAGGGGAAAATGTTTATAGCTTTTCTTTTTTAATTACATGTCATGTCATACTTCATATCTATTCATATGCAGTAGTTCAGTAACTATTATAATTAGACTGTGACAGCATTATGTTAATGCCAAGCTAGCAATAGTGCTTTTATGTTTTAGTAAATTACAAAATTACTTTTTTGTTTTAGTATATTAGTCAAGCTTAATATACAGCCAAATAAAGGCATCTATCGAACACATTGTTTCAAAGTTTTACAGTAAATATTTCATTAACAATTTTATAGTTTACTAGTGTAAGTAACCATCAACCAAATTTGTAAAAATTGTTAAAAGGTGTTATTATTATTTCAGGTTGCAGCACACATCTGTCTGGTTTTAAACTTCCTGCAGGAAGAATAAACGTATATTGATCTGTCCATTCATCTTTGAAGGTTCAGTTTTCATAGTCTACTTTTATTTTTTATTTTTATGTATGTTGTGCTGTGTCACACTTTTGTTTCTTTTTCTTGAGGATTTGTGGCGGCTTATAGGTACATTACCGACCGTTGTTCCTGTGTCTTCTGCATACTCTGTCTAGATGAAGTTAAACTATCATGTTGATTGGCTCTGTTGAGTGAAGTGTATAGCCACATCCAACTCAAGGGAAAAACATTAGGAGCAAAAAAAAAAAAAAGCGCTAGATGACATAATTTGGCCATACCTGCTCATAACTTCACTTCTACTCAACATTCTGGTTCCATTTATGGTGCATAATTAATTTCAGGCAAAAACATAGATACTGCCAAAGTTTCATTAAATTCTGTTCAGCCAGTTTTGTGTGATGCTGTGACAAATTCCTTCTGGACAGACAGACAGACAGAACATTTTGAGAGACTGATTTCAAGTTCTGACCAACTGATTTCAACCTCTCTTTAATTTATACAGATAAAACTTTTTCAGTTAACTTGAATTCTGGATGTTCAATTATAGCTAAGCTACGGTTCACGCTAAGCTAATGACGGCATGCCTTCCTCATGCTAGTTTATTACCAGCTTAAGGTACAGAAAAGTTGTGAAGTGTTCCCTGTGTTTTCAGAAGGCGTTCCACCTGCCCTGTTAGCACTATTGGCTTGTTTTGACTTCTGTTTTAGTTATACTAAGAATGCAGGCTGATTTGCTCACAGTTAGCTGATTCGTTCCTATGACAACCATGCTTCAGAGCCAGACTATAATCTCACATGATTGAAAACATGTTTTCATCTAAACCTCAGACACTGCAAAGCTAACCGCTAAAGCATGTCTCAAACAGATGCTAATTTCTGGATAAGATTTAACAAACCTGTAAGAAAATGTTATTAAATTTTTTTTTTTTAATTGCCATTCTCTACAGCCCCAATCAGCAGGTGCTATAAACACCTGCTTTTCAATCCTGCAACAACCAGAACTTGCCAACAGCAACAAAATATCAAATAAAACTTTTAACAGGCAAGCTCAACACACTCTTTATTAGCGAGCCAAGAGCTAGCGCTGGCACTGTTTTCGGAAGTTTCTGATCGAAATGACCTCAACTGCACCAGCGTGAAGTCCGCAACCGGTGCAGTTCCCTCCAAATCGAATTCCGTTAAAATATCCCCTCATCTCTTCAGTCCAAATGGACCTAATAAACCTGACTCTAGGCTAATGCTAACATGCTAATACTCGCTAGTGTGGTTTTGGAAAAAACACAAGTGTTTCTCCCACTTTCGTTCCGACGCTGGGTTCGGCCAAACCACCATGAGGTCAGTCCAAACAATTCTGTTTTGCCTAGTTACCGTGTCAGCTAACACTGTTTGAAAGAGTCACTCATTCCTTTTTGGTGGGAGCATGCTGGGAAAATGACAATCTGTGGGGGGGTCACGGTCCAAGGTGTCGGATAAATACGAACTTTTCCATTTTTGTAATATCCCTAGCCCTAATTTTATAGATGTTATAGAGTGGAAATAGTTATAGCCTGGCCACATTATGATGATCTAATGAGTGAAAATATGTTTAGCATTGGACTATTACAGTGATTATCATATTAGCAGTATCATAATCATTATCCGTATCACTTCGCATACTAATGAAAATAATAGTCACTCGCTCCATTTCTGCTGTCGGCAAGTTTCATTCAGGACACCATATTTCAGTTGAATTAGCAAGACAAGCCAAGTGAAACAGGAGGTAATGCTAACTTCCAGCTGAGAGAACGACTTAAACACTTTACCATGAGTTCCACACATCATTAATGTAATACTCACCCGTTCAGTTTCTTCATAAGGAAGAGAGTCATCATTCACGCGTTGTCCCTTTATCAAGAAATTATGGAGATATGAAATGAGAAGTGGTAATGCTGGGCCTCCGAGTGGCGCAGTGGTAAAGTGCTCGCCCCTTCATCCGGAGATCGCTGGTTCGAACCCCGGGTGATGCTGTTACCTCTCACAGCCGGAGGCCTAGAGAGAGCTGATTGGCCGAGCTCTCTCAGAGGGGAGGGATGAGGGATGGTGCTCCCACATTAACGACGGCTCTACAAGCCAGTCAGGGGCGTCTGTGAGCTAGCGTAAGCGGAGGGAGCGGATAGCGCTGTTCCTCCGAGTGTGTTACGCTGCCCCCAACGGTGCGTGAGCAAGTAGTTCGAAAAAAATGGTCGGTGACGTCACGTGGGTCGGAGGAAACACGTGGGCGGTCTGCGGCCCTCCTGACTGAGTGGCGGTAGGAGCTTAATGTGGGAGCACCCTAGTGACTGGACACGACTAAATTAGGGGAGAAAATCCGGAAAAAATCGGGGAAAAAAAAAAAAAAAAAAAAAAAAAAAATAAGTGGTAATGCTAGAGTTCCTACTGTATTTCTTATAGATTGCTTGCTTTGTTTCTTAAAAGGTTCTGTGCCAAACCCTACAACAAAGGGTTTTCCAATCAGACAGTGTTTTTTAACATCACACGGAGTCATGTTCCCACTAGGTGATCAAAAAGTATAAGCAGTAAGAACTTGGAACACTTGGACGCAGTATAAACTGGGGAAGACATGTGTAGTATTGTCTTCCTATCTTCTTTTTTGTCAATTTTCTTTTCAGAAAAAAATCCGGTGAGGACGTGTTCGAAGCAGGATGCAGGAAGATAACGACAGCATTGACCACTTTACATTGTTTTTAACATTGTCTTCTTTTACATATTACAAGAATGTCACAGAAGAGAAAGTTTGGCTGACTGAGTTGTCAGTGGAATGTTACTGTGTCGTTCCTACGCCTAGGAAGTTCCCACGTTGATCTATTCAGGCTTCTACTATGACTATGGTAAGGTCCATGCATTACATTGTAGAAGATGGCTTTAAGTTCATATTATGGTTTTCTGTTATGTTATCAGCATGTCTGTGTCACATTCAGGGAATTTAGTATTTAGTGAGGATGAGCATGATCAGGTGCGTGATAGGAATTTAGTGACAACTTAGACACATTGAGAACCTGTGGCTAAGAAGTAGTAGGAGCTTGATAAATTGCACATTTTTCCATTTTGAACTCGTTCCCGCTGCGTTCCTCTATATTTTTACGATGCAGTGGAAACTTCATTGTCATTGTTGGATCGTGAACGTGATATTAGGAAGCTAAATGTTTAAAGAACCCTTGAGGAATACTTATTCCAAGAATGGACAATTTCAGACACTGTCCTGTTGCGGCGCTTTGTGGGTTTTGACAAGTCTGGAAGTACAGTACTGTGTATGGCTGAACTCAACAAACTTTGAACCATGAAGTGCATAGAGGTCACTTAGGAAAAAGGATAAATCCCCAAAGAACCCTAAAGAAGTCAATGGTCGTCCTTCTGGAGGAAACCGTATACAGTAGGTCAATGTAAAGCCAGAAAGGGTTTCCTTATCAACTAGAAGTTTGAATTCGTGGTTAAAGGTCTGGGCACACTGTTCACAAGGTCATGAGTTCAAATTCTAGTCATGCTAGATCCTTGAGGAAAGCTCTTAAAACTTCTCTGGCTGAAGGACACCTCTGATTGCTGACCCATGGACAAAACACATCCGAACATGAGGATCATATCCAAAACTCCACAAGCTCATGGGAGACATGAAACCAGGTGAGCTAACAATCTAGGATATGCGAAAGGAAAGAAACGATAGAGTTATTGCATGAGAGTTTGTTTTATAGTAAGCCATTTATCTTGTACATACATTTTAGCAAACAGCATTTCATCATTTCTCTCTGTCTAAGACAAACTCACCCACATACGCATATCTTTTGCTACACTTTCTTTGTAGAACATCTGGACAAATCCTAACCTGAAATAGCTGGATTAATCCCATCCATATTGTTTTTACCGTTCATCATCATTGAAGAATAACATTTGATTACCTCTGCTTTTTATGCAGTGCAGGTGCTTTGCGTGATGGACGGCTAAAGTGGAAAGATCCAGATGGTAGATAGTGTTCCTTGTCCAAAATGTTTCCTTCCCTCAGAGTAAGGAAGAAGAAAAAAAAAAGCCAGCACTTCAACTCTGACCGTTATGGCATTTTCATTAGTTTAGTTTATTACTTTGTACAGTCTGACATGGGTAACAGTGCCACAACTCATGCACACACAGCACATTAAAAATGGATGAGGAAAACAGGAATGTTTAAGAGACCCAGGAGAACAGCGGAGCTGTTGAACACCTGTTCGGTCTGCTACTGGGAAGATTTAAGGATATCTAGTGTGTGTGTTTTCTCGGAGAGCGCGGGGGCCGCTCGGAGAGCAGTGTTGTTGTGGCACTGTGCGACCGTGAGAAATGACTGGGGAAGGAGAAAAACAAAAGAGGGCCATTAGACAGGGGGGTAAAGGGACAGCAATCGCCCGCAGCGTGCGATTCAGATCGCTCTAGTGTGTTTTAAGAAATTGGGAAATGAGCGCAAAGCTAAGGTGGAAGCACAGATTAAAACCAGCAGCTGGATTTAATGATAATGAGCTTCATGCAACTATGTTATGCATGATTATTTATGTTTAAAAATATAAAATCATTAAAAAATTACACAAATATTAAACATAAAAAGGTACGTTTTAAATTATGTTATAATTTTTACCATATCTTAAAACTGCATGTTTGTGTTTTAATAGTACTACTACTACTAATAATAATAATAATAAATAATAATAATAGTTATTAGCCAATAGTCTGGATTTTCATGCTGCTTTATGACAAATCAGCACAGCATAAATAAAATGTACTGTAATTGATTTAAACTCGTTCCACATTACAAATATGCCGTAAAAGGCAATTCAAATTATTTTTATTATATAATGAGAAATTATTGAAATTTAAATAAGAAATTTGCCAAATAACTACAAATCTATAAATCTCGTCATCCAGACTGCTGCGTCGACCCCATACCCCAGTACAACCTGAAAAGACACAACTATACAAGACGCACTCATAAAAAAGGCTACAGCCAGAAGTGCATAGCTATTAATATCAATGCAACAAGATGGAGAAACTGGAGCTCAAGAGATCAGCGTAAGACTTGCACAATAAAGAGGGATTAACCAGAATGAGATACAGACGCCATAGAAAATATGTCTGTCGACACATCCTGTATCCTTCCTCTCCTCGACGTGACGGATAAACCAGAATCAGAACAATACTGTGCTTAGTCACTCAGATGTAATTACAGACTATTTGTTGCAGAGCATCCAATAATATCAGTCACGCTGGGTAATGAGGGTCAGAGCACTGGCAGACATCATGAGACACGTTCACACGGGCCAGTAGTGTAGTTTGAACCTCCCCCTGAAATGGTTTTTACGACAGTTCCAAATGGGGGTTTAATATAACTCACCGTTGAAAAACGTTGCTTTGCGCAATGATTTGTGCTTTAGTGTTCCTGGAAGGAAATCAGGTTATTCATTGACGAACAAGCACTATGTTAAAACAAGGGTAACCAGAATCGTGTATTTTTTTTTCCTGGATCAGGGTTTAAAATGTTAATTTTAGTGGAACTTCATAATATAACTGAATTATATTTCCTACACTTATTACCGTTATTAATTTAATCAAGTTGGTGGTTTTTGAATCCAGCATTTTTCATCATCCTAAATTCCTTCCTTACTACAGTACACAACCCGAGCATGACTTGGGAATTAAAGTTAACAGGACCAATTTTAAGATCTTTTAAACAGTACCATAGTGCTTATTTTCTCATATAGTACATGCATGACACTATGTTACATGGATCTACCCATGGTATATACTTTGGTATGGTACATGGACTATAGTATGGTACCTGGTTCTACCATGAACTGTAGTATGGTACTATGGAACATGTACAGTATAACATATTTTTGACAGTATCCTACTATAAGTTTATGTATTCTGCAGTGCCATGGTAAAATATCTAATTGGTACTACCATACCAGCAGTCTGTACTAACATACCTAATATGGTACAGTATGTACAAACATACAGTATATTATATACATGGTATGCTCAACTTCAATCAATCAATTCTGTTATGTATCATGATTCTTTTGTGTGGCAGTTCATGTATCGTCACAGTGACTCCACAATCAAATTCCTAAATTATATTTTTCATTTATATATGTTTGCATTTGAAGGGGTAAACTCTTGCCATTCCTCTATAATCCTGCATGTGGCACACTCTAAACTATTCACACAGCATGGCATTCTGTGTGTTATTTGCTAAATTTGTTTAGAATTGTAAGAAAACTCGGTCATCCCTGGTGTATCCCAACCTATTGCCTACCATGGTAATGTCTGCAGCGCCACAGTAATAATATGGCATATAATTGTACCATAGTAAAAATTTCTTATGGGATACTATATTGGCAAACCACGCTTAACTGTTTACTTTTCATGAACCAGAATTAGGCAACTGTGGCCTAAATAAGTAAGGCGGGAAAATGTTTTCATAAAAACTAGCAAAAACAACACTACTCATACACAACTTTATTGGAAGCACCTGTATACCTGCTCATTCATGCAATTATCTAGTCTGTCAATCAGGTGCCAGGAGCACAATGCATAAAATAGTGTCAAATCATGCAGATTCCGGATAAGAGCTTTGGTTCACATCAAACGCTAGTGTGAGGGGAAAGAAAATGTGACGGTTATGGCTTTGACCGTGGAATGGTGGTACGGCACGTTTCCACAGGCAGGCTGGTGTGAGTATTCAAGAAAATGCAAAATGGTGATGATCTGGGATTTTAATACACAACAGTTTCTAAAGTTTAGAAATTATATCAGTGGGTGGAAATGTCTTGATGGAAGAATATCCAAACAGGATTAATCTGACAGATAGGAAGCAGAAACTCAAATAATCGCATCTCAGGACACTCAAAACATTGTGGTGAAGGAGCGGAAAAGGATTCCGCTACTGATAGCCAAGAACGAGAATTTGAGTAAGCAAAGGATCCAAACTGGACAGCCTTAAAATCCCATAGGAAATTTCATCATGGTGTGTAATATATATATATACACACACACACATCATGGTGAAACAATGTTTTTGTTTAGTATAGCACCGCTACATCTATGCATCATTAACTAAATGCCATTGTGTATGTTGAAAGTCTTAATACTACATACAGGAATATGGTACTGCCTGTACTACACCATACCAGTACTATGTACTAATACATCTACTAGTACAGTATGGACAAACATACTATATTATGGTATGCTGGCTGTCCTTTGGTATCCGCCCACTGAAGTGCCACATTACCTACCGTGGTGGTTTATAAAGTCCTATGGTGAATACCATGGTAATATCTGAAGTACTACGGTACCACATTTACCATAATAAAAATGTCTTATGGGTTACCTAACCACACTGGGAAAAATCTAATGGATGAATGCTATATATTATATAAAGTATATAATAAACAGGAATCCTTTGGGTCAGATTTCAGATTTTCTTATGCAGTTATATGATGTTGCTTTTGTATTAATTCCTCATGCTACTAAATTAACAGATTTTACAGCCCAACATTGTTTCAAGCAGTGAAGCAAAATGCAATTTCACAACTTTAGCCTAATGCTTTATCAGCCACCTAGACTGCAAACAAATTCTCTTCGAAATGTTGCATTAAAATCAAATTGACAAATTTATGGCACAATAAACGCCCTTTAAATATGTGATAAAAGTAATGCCTCAGGCCTGTTACACATCCGTTTATTAAAAGCAGTAAATATTAAACAGCCGGCATGCGATATTCCATCCGTATTGGGGAAAGAAAGAAAAAAAAAAAAACAGTATAAACAATGACTTCTAAAATTTCGCCAGTTCTGTGGATGATGTCGTGCTTGCCTTGGGTTTTTATTTTCCATCTGTGACCTTTAAGCAACCGTACTCCACTGTGGTCAACGGCTGCACCAAACTTCCTCTTTTTCAATCTAATGTTAATGACAGCTCGTCATGGATGGCACTAATTCTGATTTCACGAAATCCGATTCCCAGTTTGAGGTTATGTCTCTCTCAGCCTTCCTCGAGCTGGATCAGTTCAGATGAAACAAACCCAAAAAACTGTAATGATAACTGTTTTGCTTTGAGGAAAAATTCCAAAGTGGGGTTTATCCGCCGTCTGAGGTCATGAAACAGGTTTGAAATTCTGTTGTTGGTGGCAAGCCATTAACAGGTTGCCTGATTTATGGTCCTGTTGCTTTAAAAACCTTGATAAGTGATGGAGTAGCTTCACAGATCAGATCAAACACAATGAAGTGGTGTAATGCTGCTCAACTCAAGGTCCAATAACAGCATCTTATGAAGCATTTTATTTCTCTTATACCAAAACTGTTTCAACTGTGTTACAATTGCAACTTTTATTAATCTTTTAAAAAATATTTTACAAGAATGATTTCTTTTGTACTTCACTGGAGCCTCAAAAATGTACTACACAACAGTTACACACAAATAGGAACTACGCGAACAGATATGACAGCCGTTAAATGTGCTACTTTGGTGATAATATTTCATCTTCCCCATTTTTTCCCTTACTTGATTGCATGGTTAAGAAAAATGCTCTCACTGTCATTTGGTGCCATCCTGAATTTTGTTAAAATTTGGAAATGCTCTTCTTTGATGGAGGAAAATCCATTCGTCTTGCCTCCCATTGAATTACACGAGTATGAGGAGATAATGTACAAGGGTGAGTCAAAAATGATCCGCCTTTTGGTTGTAGAATGTATTTTAATAAACTTTTAGACAGGCAAATACTTAATTATTCTACATGATCTACATGTTTTCAATACACTTTGTTTATCTGTCAACGAGCTGCGAGCCATGAATGCACTGTTGTCTTCGCTTCTTCATCAGAAGTGTAACTTCATCCTCGTTGGGCTGCTTTCAGGGGACCAAACAGATGAAAGTCCTATGGCGCGAGATCAGGACTATATGGAGGATGCTTTAACACCTCAAAATGAGTGTCGACAGTGTGGACGGAACTGTATGGACATGCAATGTCATGCAAGATCACAACGCCCTTGGATAGCAGCCCTCTGCGTAGTAGTCCTCTTCAATAACCATCACGCTGTAACGAGCACTGTAGATTGTTGAACCTTTTTCCTGAGGGTGTTCCAATACTTCTGGCCCTTTTGGAGAAGCCCAAAAAACTGTAAGCATTGATGAATTTTCCAGCTGATAGTTGACTTTTGAACTTTTTGAACTTTTCATACTCTGCTGCTTATTCTCAAGCTCGTAGTGATGAATCCATGTCTCGTCACCAGTAATGATTCTCTTTAAGAAACTTTTACCTTCCATACAGTACCGGTCCAAATTTTATTTGGAGATATCCAAATGACTCCACACAAAATATTTAATAAATACAGGAACCATGTACACCTTGGAAGTTTTGGAACCAAGATTAACCTCTACCAAAGTGATGTTAAGATCAAAGTGTGGAGAAAGAAATTCTCTACTTGGGATTCAAACATAAAAGCTCATCAGTCATGCACGGTAGAGGTAGTGTCATGCCACTGTGTAAAACACTTTCGGAATATATATCCCGCAGGCATTGCTTAATGCCTGTGTACAGAAGTGAAATAATAATAATAATAATAATAATAATAAAAGCACTACGATAACCTGACGAAATTCCGACGTCTTGTTTTGGAACAGTTTATCCAGTCCTCCGAGCTACACGACTAAACACTAAAATGCCTGAAGGGGTAATGCTGCATGTCAAATAAATGTGAAAAATTGGAAGCAATTATGGTTTACACTGCCATAATTCATGTGACATCATTTCATAGTTTCCCTCCTCTGAAACCATTGCTGAACAGTATCGTTTAACAGGAACTGTGAGTTTTCCCACGAATGTGTCCCTTCCGCCAGCTGTGCCGGATTCTCAGAGTGTTTTTTTTTTCTCACAATCATTAAAAAAAAAAAAAGCTAAAAACAAGAAATCTTAATATCAGCATTTATATTATTTGATATTATAAGGGTGGAAAAAAAATCCCTATTTCAGTGTTGTTCTTGTTTAATTTAAAATCCCTCCTTCAAAGTCTTTTTTTCTTCCATTGTGAGGTTTTGGGCTTCACATAGCATAGAGTATTTGCTTTAGGAATTATTACTTTTTCCCATATGCTTTTGTGTTTTTTGAAATTCAACAGCCCGGCACTGAACGTGACCGCAGCGGCCGCTCACTCAGCAGTTTTATAACTCATCTATAATTTTCATAGTTATTGTGCAGTGCTCAGTCTATCGTTTTCTCAGAAATAAAAAAATATAAAAAATAGAGAAAGAAATCTCATGTGAATGCTGGAACTACGACCACCCAAACAAAGCAGCCGTGGTGGATTTCGAAACTGGCAGAAAGCATTTAGATGATGTTAAAGACTTTTATGAGAGATTGTGGTCTTGTTAGCATTCCTGTAGGGCACTCGGCGATGTGTCTGTAGAATGTTTTGGGAAAACTGGTGGAAAAATGCAATAGAGATGTAGAACGTGTGGAAAGTATGCTCACGAAAAAAAAAAAAGAAGCTAGGAAATGGCGAAAAAAAAGAATTCTTGTCGCTTCTTATTTGCTTTACAAGATCCTCACTTTTGGCAGAGGAAGTCCTATACATGTTGGTGCTTTCCTGATTTAACCATCATCACAATCACAGGTGCCCTAATAAGCATCATTCATGTTGGTTCGGAGAAAAATACTATTTCTACAAAGGTGCAGATGCGACTGAACCCCCAGAATCCACTTACACTCATAACTTTTTTTTCAGCTGCGCCCGTCAAGCGGTCGCCACAGCGGACCATCCGATCCGCAACTTGGAACAAGTTTTTATGCCGAATGCCTTTCCTGACACAACCCTCCCATATGACAGCAGGGCTCGAACCCGGATCCTCAAATCCCCAAAAATCAATAACCTGGAACCTTAGACACTACACCCCTACTGAAACCACTTACACTAATCTATTGGGAAAATAAGCTTCCATGCACAGTAATAATGATTTATTAATAATAATAATAATAATAATAATATGTTTTTATTTTTATTATTATTAAGATGGACTCTGATTTGACTTTAAAGTCTTCTTTAGTTTGTCAACAGCACTTGAGATAGGGGTTGGCAATGGATGACTGCTTCAAGATTTCATTACATACTCCAGTGACTACTCCCTAACTAATAGGTCATTGTTAAATTTGAATTTGATGCGGCCTGCTTACAAATGTTGCCCTTTCAGAAATGCTTAATTTTTGGAAGAAAAAACAATAGCAAGTCTTCATAATAGGGGCAGATATGTGTGGTGTCATGGCATGGCATTGGGTGGCAGTGGCCAGCTTCCCAAGTAGAAGTCCTCTGGTGTATATATTTAAGGACATTATGATGTCAAAACACTGGTCAACACTGGTACAGTATAAGCCATACATGCACACGTACAGGAAACTGCTATGTAGATTAAAACCTAAACCTGGTCGATTTGTTCACAAGCATTTCAAACTGCCCTTAAATACAAACTGTTTCTTGATTAATTGGGGTACGAATTACCAACCTGGTGTTGTCAGACGTTATACTGTATGGCAACCATAACAGAATATGGACATTTTTCATTAGTAACGCAGTATTTACTGGTGCAGCATAGCAAACAAACACATAACTATAAAAATATATGTGGCCTTAAATCAGGGTATGGTCATTACCACTAAGATTAAAGTAAAAAGCTTGGAGAAACCACAAAGCCATAAAAACTGAGCAAACCGTGCTGTGTTGGCTCTTTTGGTGATCCAACTTAAAGTTAAACACTGCAGAGGGTTATTATCTTAATTCTGTACAAGGATATATCTACTGTAACCCAAGGCAAGGACATACAATACTAAAATGTGTAGTACTGGGGATTCTCCTAGATCAGAATATCAGAGTATCTGTGACTTAAATTATTTTTTGTTTTATTTTTATATAGTAAACGCCAAGTGCTTTCCCCTACAATTGTTTAACCTACAAGGAGCGTCAAACTTGGACTTGGATGAAATTTCTAGTGAATGATGGCATAAAACTGATTGGCATTTACAGAAGACTTAGATGCAGTAAAACATTTAAATGGTGCAAACATTTTATAAAGGCCATATGTCCATGAATGACGAATAACTCAAAGTCCATTGAGTTCGTTCCTGTGTACATTCAGCGAGTTGAATGCCTGATCCTTTAAAATCAGATAACTGTCGCTAACTTGCAGAAGCAACGCATCTGTTTGTGGGAACTGTACACACAATCATTCACCAATACCACTTGCACATTACAGGAACTCAGCTGCGAGTTACTGCCATACCTCATACAATCAGTCTCAGTCCATTAAATGGATGCCCAGTGTGTCTCTTTGGGATGCGTCTGGTGTCTGGGGATGATTCTCTCTACCTAGAAGACGGTTCTGGACTCGACTGGTGTTGGCAGCTGTTTCTCTGAGGACTTGACAGTTCTTGCCTTGCCTTTATTTGTCACATATACATTACAGCACAGTGAAATTCCTTCTTCCTATATCCCAGCGTAACTGGGGTCAGAGCGCAGGGTCAGCCATGATACAGCGCCCCTGGAGCAGATAGGGTTAAGGGCC
>JAQQZS010000013.1:13360606-13377645 GCA_030068045.1 Platyallabes tihoni | reverse complement strand
AATTCTTTTGATTGTGTAAAGCTGCTTTGTGACAATGACAATTGTTAAAAGCGCTATACAAATAAAATTGAATTGAACTGAATTAATTTATGCAAAGTGACCCCTAACCCAATACTTAAGATACTGAATTTTGGGTTTTCATTAGCTGTAAGCCATAATCATCAAAATGAAAAGAAATAAACATTTATAACACATAAATCAGTTTGTGTGTAATGAATCTATATAATATACAAGTTTTACTTTTTGAATTGAATTATGCGGTGAGCTAAAAAGCATCTCAGAAACACATAACTGTTGCATCAGGAGTAGTTCTGATCTTACCCCTTTTCTGATGCTATTAAGACTCTACATGCAAGACATCATGGAAATAATGAATCGAACCAAATTAAATGATTTGTGTGGAGTTGTGCAATAAAATTTCTCACTTACTCACTGTCTATACCACTTTATCCTGCAGAGTCTTGGGGGTCTGGAGCCTATCGCAGGAGACTTAGGGCATGAGGTGGGGTACACCCTTACAGGGTGGCAATCCATTGCAGGAAACCCAAAAGCACGGGAAGAAACATGCAAACTCCATGCAGAGTTTGCAGAGACGGGAATCGAACCTGGGCTGGAATTGAACCCGAACCCTGGAGGAGGTACCTAAAATTACTCCTCATTCAGTAAATCTGATCACAAGTTTGTGATAAAGATTACTGTTGCTGAATCAGGTCATATCTAGGTTAAGGTAAACTGGAAACCTTACCGCGGTCATGCGGTGTCTCCTTAACCTTAGCTGGAAACCATTGCTCATAGCACGCGTGCACACATTTCTTTCACTTTCAATCAATATCAATTCAATCAGCAGTTTTCCATTTTGTTGTCATAACCTTTAATTCGATTCTCTTCCAGACCCGCATCAGGCAGTTTTCTACCCAGTTCTTGTGTTGATTGGATGTCGTTCCCAAGCTCATTCCACAACCATACAGTCACGGCTTTCTAAAAAAAGCACATGTCTCGGCTAATCTGCACTGAGACGTGGCAGACTTTTCCTGACCTTCTCGAGCCCTTTGTGCATTTACCTAACAGTCAATGAAAACATGACATCACATCGCCTCGCTCCTCTGGAATAAAAGAAAAACAAAAAAGCAAGCAGTTTCTTTAGCAGGCACTCTTTCTCGACAGTCACCTCTCGCCCGCAGCTTCGTCTCAGAGTTGGCCTCTACGTTTCTCAATGAACTTCGCTGTTTTTCCTTTCTCTCTTCCCTCCCCTAGCAGGCCAGATGTTTTGGCATTATGAATGGAGCGCTCGACGAGCTGTATATTTTTTTTTGTCAACGCCTCGTATGTCAAACTCTCCCAGCCGGCCTGCACAGGTGCGGATCGAGTGTCGGTGTGAAATTTGTAAAGCATCTGTAAACAGCGGATCATCATTAACAGAGTCATAAAGTCCAGGACACACACACACACACAAGTATCAAATTTAGCTAAAAGTTACAAAGATAAACAACACTGATAAAAAGCAGGCGTAGGTTTGGCGTTTTACATTTTTCAGATCGGTTACATGGAGCTGACCCTAAATAGTCGTGTATTGCAAAGCCAAGGGTATTTGTACAATAGATTAGATTTCATTGGTTAATATATACAGATTAATATCCAGTGGAAAATACTCTAGTGAGTGAAATGTTATCAGATGTTTGTAGGAAAAGGGATCAGGTTTAAAGAAAGGAGATATAGCACACAAGCTCTGGGAAATTTTATCTTCTTCAGATAAAAATTACTTTATTCTTTATTCTAGTTTCTGAAGGGTTTGTGTGGGTTTCCTCCTGGTACCCTCCCATTTCACAAAAATAAACCCATAAATAAACTGATGTTGCCCTCGATGTGTATGAGTGTGTGTTACAGTACGCTTTGTAATTGACTGGGGGTCGAGGACTTGAGGGATGTGTTTCCTAGGATCCTGGGGGTCGAGGACTTGAGGGATGTGTTTCCTAGGATCTTGGGGGTCGGGAACTTGAGGGATGTGTTTCCTGGGATAGGATCTGGATCCATCATGACCCTGATCAACACACCCCTATACGGGTCTTCATCAAACTGCTGGCACAGATTGAGAGCTCAGTTGTGTAGGATGTCTTTGTATGCTGTGACATTACAGGGAGTATTAAGACCAAATCTGTTCCAGCATGACATTGCCACTGTACACAAATTGACCTCCATGAAAACACGCTTTGCAAAGTCTTTTGGCCAGATATGGCACATTTCTTTAAAAGAAAAAACAAGAAAGAGAATTGTTTCAACACTACAGTAACCAGCAATGAGTTCAACAAGCACCGCTGTAACTACAAGTGGAATCATGTGTTGTGGTCAGATGAATCTGCAATCGAACTTTTGAACCATGACCACCAAAGAAAGGCCACTAAACAATAGGAAGATGGACCAGACTGTTCTGTGGCTTGTGGTCCACAGGCTCTGGGAAAGATCTCTGTCGAAACTACTGTAAGTATACAGGAATTTCAATTCTGAAATTGATTACCTTTGTCAGAATGGTAAGAGGTTAACCTTGGCCACATGATTCAAAGACATGGAATCCCTGCTTCAATATTTGATCTCTAAGTGGTTGAAGTGGAACCTTGTCATCCTTATGGACAAGCTGTACAACATGTATGGCTTTAAACACTTTATGCGCTGAAAATTGTGAGAACACAGCGATCCTCTTATGAGTGTCCCAGAACCCAGGCTGGATTATATGGTAAGAAGCAAGCTCAGTGGAGCACCAAACACTAAAAACACTACATGATCTGAAACGCTGGCCACCAAGGAACTCCTCTAATGGCCCAAATGGCTTGGAGCGAGGTCAGGATTGTATGAGGGATGTGGCAATAACTCCCAGCCGAGTTCCTGTACAGTAGAAGTGGTGTTGTTGAATGATTGTACAGTTCCCAAAGACATCTCTCGGTTGCCTCTGAGTGGCGCAGTGGTAAAGTGCTCGCCCTATCATCCAGAGATCGCTGGTTCGAACCCCGGGTGATGCTGTTGCCTCTCACAGCCGGAGGCCTAGAGAGAGCTGAATGGCTGAGCTCTCTCAGGGGGGTGGGATGAGAGGTACTTCGAGCTCCCACATTAACGACGGCTCTACAAGCCAGTCAGGGGCGTCTGTGAGCTCGCGTAAGCGGAGGGAGCGGATAGCGCTGTTCCTCCGAGTGTGTTACGCCGCCCCCAACGGTGCGTGAGCAAGCAGTTCGAAAAAAAATGGTCGGTGACGTCATGTGGGTCGGAGGAAACATGTGGGCGGTCTGCGGTCTGAGTGGCGGTATGAGCTTAATGTGGGAGCTCCTAGTGACTGGGAGGAATTGGACACGATGAAATTAGGGGAGAAAAATTAGGAAAAAAATCGAAAAAAAAAACAAACAAACAAACAAACAAAAAAAAAGACATCTCTCGGTGACAAATTATCCATTGATTTTCAAGGATCAGGCGTTGCGCTCTGATTGTTCACGGGAACGACTCGAGTGGGCTCGAGCCACCTCGTCCCGGATCGTCATTCACAGACGTACGGCCTTCTTTAAACCGTATGCACCATTAAATGCCTTACTCTTTATCAAGAGTCTCATCAGCGTACTTTCTGTAAAGGTCCATGTAAATGTTTTACGCCTTCATTCATCAGAAATTTCATCACGAGTCCCGGTTACAACTACAAAACTTAATTGTATGTTTTAATATTCCTATTAGATACTTTATACTTCACATGTTCGGAATGTACACTTTTGGAGTACATTCTGGCGCGGGCTATATTTTAAAGAACGCACCCTTTACACAAAAGTGTGCACGATAGCGAGTGTCAAGACATTTTACATTGAGACCCCGTGATGATTATAAGAAGGTATATCAGATTTCTGGTGAGTTGGGAAAATCGTGATGTGACTTGGAAAAGCCATTACAAAGAGCTTAATAATAAAGATGTGCGAAGATATGCTGTTCTCTCTCTCTCTTTCTTTCTCTCTCTCTCAAGCCACAAAGTTATTACAATAACCCGTGCCACCGAGTGTGCTATGAATGTTTTAATGGAATCCATGCATCATTAAAGATAATCACAGTGTATTCATCGAGGGCCGAATAGCGTAGCCATCCAAACGTCCAGTTCATTGACGGACCATATTATAATCCTGAATTCAGAGTCACTGAAGCGCTGGCCTTGGTCTGCACAGAGGGAGTGAAAGAGAGAAAGAGGGAGTGAAAAGAAAAGAAAGTAGAAGATAAATGAAAAGACAAGGAAATGGAAAATGGAGACAGAAAGATGAAGGTAAACACTAAGAGACAGATCAGATGTTTCAACCATTAGACCTTGCATGAGTAAAGGAGAAACCCGTGACCGTCTCATCTCCGCATCGATCTGTTTCTCTCTCTCTCTCTCTCTCTGTAGTCTCACAGACGCTGAACACCATTTCACAGATGTCTTTAATTTTACAGGCCGTTTTTGCCATGAAATTGATATTGTGTTAAAGACCAGGTGAAGGAAAATAAACATTTCTCATGCATTTAGTAGCGAAACGCAGTCCTACATGCATCCATTTCTACTTTAACTTTCATTTTTTCACATCGTAAACGCAGATGGTTTAAAGCGCTGGAGTGGAAAATACTTGATTGAAGGAAAATCTCAAGATGGTTAATCTCAGAACGCTAATCATCCAAAAAGGCAGGTCCCTGAGAAAAGTCCGCCTCCCACTATAAACCGGTTTCTGTAGTACCTCGGTAAAAATAACCCGCCTGACCTAGCCATATTTCTTTTTAAATTGCTTCTAGCACATGCCAGTGTGTTTCATTCTATCACCAGGTTTCCGTTTTTAACCTCTTAGCCTGTGATGTATTTCACTTTCGGGTCTGGACGAGTGTGAGCCGCGTGTCGACATGGCGCGCTTGGTATTCTTTCTAAAAGCACAACGGGTTTCCATTTGGATATGGTAGGCGCTTCACAATGTGCAGTATTAATTCTTGTAAATATGCCTGTGTGTTCAAGTCAACCCGGGGCTTTGGATAACACTGAATAACTAAACACTCCCTTTGTTTCTTTATATAATCCCCTGCTACACTAATACACTTATCCACGTGTTTCACTCAGCACACCGAAGCCACGATCAGACAGCTTGCTTCACGTCTGTAACGCTGGCCTCCCAGGAATTCCTTTAATGGCCCAAACATGTGGAAACAGCTTGAAGCAAGGTCAGGACTGTATGGGGGATGTGACAATAACTCACAGATGAGTTCGTGTAACGTGTAAGTGGTGCTGATGAATGATTGTATGTACAGTCCCCACAGACAGAAGCGTCTTTTTTACAAGTTGGCGATGTATTCTACATCGATTTCCACAGTTCAGGCGTTCCACTCGCTGAATGTTCACAGGAATGACTGCATCATGCTCTGAGACACCTCAGCCAGTACCGTCATTCACGGACGTACAGACTTCTTTTGCATCATTCAAATGTTTTAATGAGTTTCATCACCGTCCTGTGCTCGACATCTTCTGTAAATGTCAATCAGTTTTTCCTGGTTTGACTTGAACGTCGCTCGTAATTCAAGTTTCTTTTAAACTCAACACAAAAAAAATATATATTTTTGGCTCAAAAGTTGAAATCAATGGGGTTAGAACTTGGAGTGCATTTGCAAAAAGATATATAAATAAATAAATAAAATTCCAGATTGTTAGAACCAGAATGTGAGAACAGGCCATCTAAAAAAGGCAACATGAAGTATGCCCAACTCGCACACAACTTCAAACAGATGGCGAAAATTAAAATGTGGCACGCAGGACTCAAAAGATCAACTTGAGGGAATTCTGAGAAGGAAAAAAAATTGTGCGTTGTGCACGACTACTGACTTTGATAAACATAGCAGGACGGTAACCACTTCTTTCTGACTTAGGAAAAAAATGAATAAAAAAATAACAGCTACGTTATGCCAAGGCTTTGCTTGTGCCATTGTCCGGTCTAAATGATGCCTTTGAAGTCTAAAACTGTTTACAACTTTCCCATAACTGAGAATCTGCAACTTGGATGACGATCATTTGGATTTCAGAGTAGATTTTTTCATTCCTTGATTTTCCCTAAGACACTCACAGAGATGCTTCTGATGCTGGAGAAACGGCTATGGTCGGCATTTTGCCAGTCAAATGGTCACTTCATACTTCATATTCATACCTTCATGGAGTCTGTCTGGAAGGGGAAAATAGCAAACTGTCAAAATTGCTAAATCTGTCAGGATGTCGTCATGCGCATCGCATTACCCAGAGTAATGAATGTCATCCCTGCGTTATTTCTGTTTCCAGCTATGTCCTGTCATTGGTTTGCTGTCTGATTGTCTTCATGTGTTTGTTTTGTATCTGTAATTTTTTTTAATGGGGCCACACTGTAAAGAATTGGCGTAAAATTTGCAATAGTAAAGATGTGGTATTAGGTTGTTTTTGTTATGGGAAATAACAAAAGAGACTTAGGGTACAATATTAATCCATCAATACACACACTTATTCTCACACTACGGCAAGTTGGAAATGCCAATTAGCCTAATCTGTATGTCTTTGGACAGTGGGAGGAAACCAGAGTACCCAGAGGAAATCCACCAAGCATGGGGAGAACATGCAAACTGCATGCACACAGACCCCGAGGCGGGAATCGAACCCAGACCCTGGAGGTGCAAGACAACAGTTGATGCTAGTTAATGTATTTGACTCCTTTTCAATGTTTATTCAACGTTATCTTGACCTTACTTCATCAAAGTTTCGAAAACGACGTCATCACTCAACACTCATCCAGCATTAGGGTTCCTGCTCAGACTGTTTGATCTGTCTTTTGACAACGATTGTGCATTCACTTTGTTTAACGTCACTGTAAAGATTTATTATAATGCTCTGATTTTTCCCGGCAAAGGACAGAGCCTACAGCGAGTGAAAGCACTCGCGTCCTGCCTCTCTCCGCATAATACAGCCTCTCCATTCTGCTTGATTTTTAACCTACAGTGTAATTACTTCACTTTACGTCAATTATAATATATGCATGTTCTAGAAGAGTACAAAAATAAAATACTTAAGCGCTCCTAAGTCTGTGCTCCCTCCCGTTTCTGAGAGAATGAGGCGTGAGCGTCCCCTGAATAGCACTTCATGTAGGAGTTACCGGAGCTCTGCGTTCTGAGGCAGACAGATGGGGGGAGAGAAAGTTTAATGAAAGTCAGAAAGTCTGACAGTAAAGCTTATCAGCCCACAGACAGGAACGAGAGAGAGGTAGATGTATGGAGAGAGAGAGAGAGAGAGAGAGAGAGAGAGAGAGAGAGAGAGAGAGAGACAGACATCATCCCCAAACTGTCTCATCTCCGCTGAACCAGAAGAAACTACAGGCAATGAAGTGAAATGGCCAATTCATTGTCCCTTTCTCTCTCTGTTTTCCACTCATGCATCATCTTTACTCTCTCTCTGCAAGTCTCCTGCTCATTCTTCCTCCGTTTTTTTTCTCTCTCTCTCATCTCGTCTTTTCCCGGGTTTCAGTCGACAGGAGTAAACCCGAGTGAACAGGACTAAGACCATAGAGAGGGAGATAGTGGGTGTTCAGAGACTTGACAACAAGTCAAATGAGAAAAGGAAAAAAATAAGATTGATTGATTTATTTATTTTTAGCTAACTGAGGATTCCTGGGCGCTGTGACAGACATTCACATTGGTGCGAATTTATCGCCGGCTTGTCAGAGGAATTAGGAGCGACAAGGGGAGGGGAAGAAGGATGTGACAAAATGTGATGCGAGGAAAGAAATGCAAAAAGTCCAACAGATAGAAAGAGAAAGAGAGAGAGAGAGAGAGAGAAGAGAAGACTGGGGATGTGAATGCTTGAAGTGCTTTAAATACGTTGCCTTCCATTTTAGATTTGAAGCCCAAGGACATCTGTATCTTTCCGCTGCCCCAAATTAATCTCTGCCACTGGCTCTTTTGAATTTCCCATTTAAGAGAAGACAGATAGAGCGAAAGAGCAAGAGAGAGAGAGACTGAAGTCTGTATCTACTCTGTGCATAGACCAAAAGACCGAAAGGTCATCCTGCCCGATCTATCAGAGTCTCAGTTGTGTTAACAATCTCAACCATCGCAGAGTTAAACACCAGCTATAAAGTCGCTCGACACGCTGATGTGTAAAAGCTCATAGGCTAAAGGGGCTTTATAGAGACGGATTAATGATGACTACAGGACAGTTGTAGCGCTGTAAACCAGCTTCAATTCCCTCTCCTTCGGCGGTGCTTGTGTCTTTACGGAATAAACTAACTGAATCAGTCAAGATTGCACACGCTGCATGCCAAACAGCGGGCATGGGAAGCAGGAATACAGTATACGCCACTCTGAAATATGTTTATATGGAAATATGAAGTACGTGATGTGGTTAGTTGGTATTTTTCGGTCGATGGATTTTTCCCACTACGTGGACATCGCATCTTAAATTATTATAAGTAGTAGTAGTAGTATTATTATCGATACTGGTCGGCATGGTGGCTTAGTGGTTAGAACTGTCGCCTCACACCTCCAGGGTCCGGGTTCGATTTCTGCCTCGGGGTCTTTGTTCATGTTCTCCTCGTGGTTGGTGGGTTTCCTCCCACAGTCCAAAGACATTTAGATTACACCTAATTGGTGTTCCCAAATTGCCCATAGGGTGTTAATGACCGTGTTAGTGTTGACCAGAGGTCCTACCAAGGGGGTAGAAATGGAAATGAATACAGTGGTCACCAATCATGACCACGGTCCCTAGTTGGACTACAGAGGTTCCTAGATGGATGGATGGATTATTATAATTATTATTACATTTATTTAAAAAAACATGTTTCTCAAACGTCTCAAGGCATTAGATTTTGATTAAAATCCAGAAGCATACAAAGTCTGTTGCAACAGCAAGATTCAAAGTACCAGAATGCCTTGCAGGCATGAAGATGGTATGGATGCTGACTGTAGCATTAAATTAGGGAAGCTAATCTGGACAAATGATATGACATGACAGAGCTTGATGGGATAAAGTGCTAAAGCGCTGCTGCATAGTTCGACAACTTGACCAGAAGAAGGAGGAGAAACTTGAGGCCAGAACTGTTTTTCACGGTATTTGTGTATAATCAAGTCAACAGGGTTTTTTAAATTGTTGTTTCTTTTTATACTTTATAGCGCATCTCACGGTGGTGTAGTGGTTAGCACTGTTGCCTAGCATGTCCTGGTTCGATTCCCGCCTGGAGGGTCTGTGTGCATGGAGTTTGCATGCTCTCCCAGCGCTTGGTGGGTTTCCTCTGGGCGCTCCAGTTTCCCCCCACAGACCAAAGGCATGCAGATTAGGTTAATTGGTGTTCCCAAATTGTCAGTAGCAAGTGTGTGTGCACATTTCACATCTACAAGCAGACAGAGACTACACACCTCATAATGTACCAACAACCAGCTCCATAAGGACATGCTCATTGTTTCAGCTGATGTACCGTAATCTGGATCTTAAGCTCTTTATTTATTTTTAAGTATTTACCTCTAACTAACCAGCTCTTTCCCTGTAAGCGCACATTGATCATTTCCCCAAAGCCAGCCATCTGGGCCTGGCCTCAGCTAATCAAAATAAATCACAGGCCTGTGTCTATAGAACAGCTTCTGAGTGCTGCGACGCCTAAACCGACATGGCAGAGCATATGTCAAGGAGGAACATCTCAGCGTCTTACCGCTACGTCTAACCCCGATGGGGTCTGAGATTAAAAGGAATTCGATAAGAGACAGAGCCTGCATGGCGGAGTATTAAAGATGAATGTAGTATTTCACAGACTACATACTGTATAAAACAGGAAAAACAGCAGTTGTTCCCTTGAACATTCAACGAGTCAAACACCTGATCCTTGGAAATCCATGAATAACTTGTGGAAACACATCTGTCTGCGGGGACCGTACAATCATTCACCAACACCACTTGCAAATTACAGGAACTCGGCTGGAAGTTATCGCCACATCCCCCCATACAGTCCTGACCTCGCTCCGAGCCACTTCCACACACTGGGATTACTTTATTTAGTGTAGTGTATTCAGCTATTTATCTGGTGTTCTTACCCGACACCTGAGATACACTCCCGAACCACCAAGTTTAAGGAATATATTTACATGTCGTCTTTCCCCTATAAACCTGCATATTCACAGACAGGACTCTGTTTCCTCCCCAGTCGCGCGTCCTCTGAATGAACGCCACTGAGGTTAGCAGTAGAACATGACGACCTCGAACTCACTACAGGAAATACAGTTTATTTCTCCACAGAGATCCAGAGTAACAAACTCCAGACCATCAGCAGGAAATGTGGACAAGCTGCACTGTAGCTGTGTTCAGACTGAATCGCTCATGTGACACCAACACCATGACTTCCAAACTCTCACCTCTGACCCTCTCCCTCCATCACTCCATCTCGACCCTTTTACTGCTTCATTGCCTCCTCCTTTCTTGCTCATTTGTCTTCTTATATTCTTTGCATTCTTGACAACCTTTTTTTCTTTTCTTTCCACTTCTTTCTCTATCATCTTTCTCTTTTGATCAGTCTCCACTCTTTCATCCTTCCTTTCTTCATTCCTCTTTCAAATCCTCTTTCTTTCTGCATTCATCCATCCATCCATTCATCCTTCCTGTCTTTTTTCAGTATTTTCTTCTGCCCTCTCTACTCTACTACTTTCATCCTTTCAATCATTCCTTCATTTTTAATTTTTTCCTTCCCTCTCCACTGTTTCTTCTTCCTTTGCTAGTTAATTCACTCTCTTTTTTAGTATTTTCCCCCCCTTGTCCCTTTTTCTTCCTTCCTTCCTATATTTTTCCACATTTCTCTCCTTCCTTCCTCTCACTCACTCATCTTCTAGACTGCTTTATCCTGTATTCAGGGTCACGGGGACCTGGAGCCTATCCCAGGAGGCTTAGGGCACGAGGCATGGGTACACCCTGGACAGGGTGCCAATCCATCACAGGGCGTCCTTCCTTCCTTCCTTATTATTTTTGTTCCTCCCTCTGCATTTTTTCTTCCATTCTTCCCTCCTTCCTTCATTTCTGGATTTTTCTTCCTCCCTCTCCACACTTCATTACTTCTTCTTTCTCTCTTATACTCCTTTCTCTCTTTCATCATCCATCCATCCACTCTGTCTCCATCATCTGTTCATTCATTTATTAATTCATTCATTCTTTTTTTCCATTTTTTTCTTCCTCTCTACTTTGTTTTTTATTTCTTTCATTCCTGCTTTTCTTAGTTTTCTTTTCTGGATTCTCTCTCTCTCTCTCTCTCTCTCTCCCTCCCCCCCTTTGGTTTCACACAACCAATTCTTAATAATTTTTTTGACCAATTACTCCATCCATTCACATTCTTTCTTTATTTCTTTCTTCCTTAATCAGTAACAGTTCTTGCGCTGCTGGTCAGGAAATGAGGATATCCATTGTTGGGGCCTTGAGCAAGGCCCTTAACCCCGTCTGCTCCTGGGGTGCCGCATCATCGCCGACCCTAACCTCTGACCCTAGCTTCCTACAAATGGGAATATGGAGAATAAGAGAAGAATTTCACTCTGCTATAATGTATATGTGATGAATAAAGACTTAACTCGTATAACTCAATTATACTACTGATCATCTATACCACTTTATTCTGGATACTGGGACACCAGGGGCCTGAAATCTATCTCAGAAAACTTAGAGCACAAGGCCAATCCATCGCAGGCTGTGGGAGGAAACTAGAGTACCCAGAGGAAACCCACCAAGCTCGGGGAGAACGCACAAACTCCATGCACACAGAGCCAAGAATCGAACACGGGCGGGAATTGAACCTGGACTCCGGTGGTGCAAAGCGATAACCACTAAGCCACCATGCCACCTGCTTTCTTCCTCTTTATCTGTATTCTCTATCCATCTCTCCGTCTTCTGTTTCACACCCAGGCCTGTGACCTGCTGTTCCTCTGCTGATCTTCAGTCATGCCAGCTTTTCTCTAAAATGCCACCTTGTTCATAGGGAAAGACAGGAAGTCATTTTCAGCAGAGATGTTTATGAGCGCCCGAGACAATGCAATCTCCTCAGTGTGTCCGCTTCACGAGTCCTGTGTCACTCTCTATTCAGTTCGGACTTTCTCCTTGTCTCTCTCCATCTTTCTGGGCATTTGTCATATCTTCGAGTGCTTTCATATACACAGCGTTTGGTTGATTTGAATTGAGGTATGGTGGGTTTTTTTCCCCCCACAGTGATCACACCCGGGTGTGGAGCAAAACAAGTCTTGGTTCACTTCCAAGTGAAATCTAGTGCAGTTTAAAGGCAATTTGACTCTGAATTGATTCAACTACAGAAATCAAGAAAATATGCCCTGTATTTTGATGTTTTTTTCTTGTTAAACCTCCTAAAGGTAGCCTGTTTTTTTGCTCTAAAGCTATCCCTTGCTCTGTTTGACATTACCGTGGCAGCAGTCTGTCCCTGATGATTGATACCCTCATCAGTGTGTATGTGCGTGCCAAGCTGTGCCACGCTGCTCCCTGTGCCAGCTCTCATTAAAGCCATCTCACTAAAGACCTGGTCCAAAGCTTCAGCCAAGCTTCAGGACAGAAGAACAAGCAGAGCAGAACGCCAGCTCCACACCTGGCACTCTGCATTTACATTTACACAACCTGCATTAATCCTGGATGCTTATTTGCAACAAGATGTGAAGGCTATCAAATATAGAAGTACCAGACATTAGCTCTGCAATAGAGAGACAAGAAAAACATGTAGCCAACAAGTAATAAAACAGCTGTTGATGTAGTCACGTGCCATAACAGTATAGCTATGGCTTTGCTATAATGTTTGCCAGGATTAATCCATCCTTAAAAGGTCCCGTATTTTAGTATTCCTGTAACATGTTAACACAAGTCTTAGATCTCCTCTGTGTGTGTGTGTGTGTGTGTGTGGATATTTCACTCCAGCAAAAATATTCCTCAGATAATGCAGTTTTTCATACTTTAAACTCCCTCTGTTTCACTCCTTATCCAAACATACCATTTCAGTGTCTATGTAAGGCTAGTACTTATACCTATATAATATATATATATAAAAACACGTATATACACTTACTTAAAAGATATTAGCTAAGCTATATACAATTAACAATAAAAAGGATGAAACTAGAGAATATTTTGAGTTAGACCCAATTTCATTACTTGGTAGCCACATTCGCATCCTTCTTCCATTTTGGTCCATTTGCAGTAAATTGATTTCTATAAATTTTTTATTTAAAAATGGATATAGATAACATGGATATGCATTATGCATAATGTGTTACACAATTGTTATTGGGATCCTTCGGTACAGTGTGACAAGAAATAATCATACAAGAATTAAGTCAAACCGAGATAAGCGAAAATACACAGTTCGGGATTTAACTCAGAAACAACCTGACCAATGACTTTTACAATTCAGCAAAAGTCATGAGTCATTACCCCTGATTTTTTCATATTAAAATTACAGTTAATTTAATTAAATGATGCAGATCAAATAATGTAAGCAAGCGTTTTACGGTCACAGCCTGCAAAGTGCCAAATGATACAGTTCAAAAATTGGATGTTAATGCAACAACCTCAACAGCGACCTCATTTCCCCTCTCGTCCGTTCCAGCCACTCAGCATGCAGCATCACCAGTATACTAATCACCGGCCTGATCATCTCTCATCATCTCCACCTGTTTCTCACAGGTTCATGTCTTAAGGTAGATACCTTTTAATACTTGGATGGTTCACTGGTCACTGTGTGGATTAACAAACAGAAACTGAGGAACAGGTACAAAAGGAAAAGATGAAGTGAGAGGTGTAAAGACATTTGAACAGTACTATACAGTACACTGTGGCAGATATTCATCCAGTGGAAACAACCGACAAGACTTACCTGTCCCATTACACCTACAGACAATTTCCATTAAAATCTTTTAATCTTTTTTACTCCATGTGAATATTGTACCGGAAATATTCAAACGCTTAAATCCGTTTAACCCATAAGCTTACCTTAGTCATGATTAGCAGATCCACACAAGCTGGGTTTAGCCTTTTTTTTTAATCAGGAAAGCTCCTATGTCTCGTCTCATTCTCAGGGTTAATTAATATCTCTGCTCACAACTGGAGCCTGGGTTTAAACTCCAGGGTGAGGTTTTATGACCCACACACACAGTTTAGACACTCCCACTCCCATAATTGTTTTGTCTCGAGTTAGTCTGTGTTAAAAAGATTTGTGATCATTTTACAAAGAGTTTGCTAATAGACGCATAATGATTTAGGACTAGCATAGACAATCTTGAAAGAACCTCAAATGCATGGTTAGCACATTTCAGTTTCTCCCCATAAAAACTAAATATGTACTTTAACTTATGATAAACTATAGTACATTCCATAATGTATTAACATCGTAGGCACCAGACGGTTCTGTCGCACTTCAGTAGGGACTGAACTGTACTCTGGTATGTACTAAAATACTGTAATATGGTTGTTCATACTGTACCATATTAGATACATTAGTCCATACCCCTGGTATTGTATAGTACAGGCAGTACCATATTATTCTATACGAGTTTCAACATACACTATGCAATTTGTTACATTGATACAATGGTACCCTATGTAAATATTATTATGGTACATAAACAAATAACCTGGTACCATAGTACAGTACGTACTGTAATAGGACCATATGCCATACTATAGTACCAAAGTTTGCACCATGGTAGAACCAGGTACCATAATGTGGTACATGTAGTATATCAGAAAATAAGTACTGTGATACTGTAAGAAATATCATGGTACAGGTACCATCCGACTACCATGGTAAAATGTCTTTTTTTTTTTAATCTCCCATTAACAATTAAACCAGATAGCTTCATTATTTACTTGATAGTATGTTATAATACCCTTTGACATTCTAGTCAGTATTAGCATACTATGCTTATTATCTAGCTTTGCTTTGGACGGTTATCTAAGAAATGTCCAAATGTGTTATGTTTTTTAATGTCACCACGTAGCTATATAGGTTTGCTTTCAAAAGATCACAAGCTATAAAATGAGCAAGTATCTGTTGAAGCAAACCACATACTGTAGCTAGTTAGTTAGCCAACTCTGAATGACTTTACAGTATGCATTGATAGAAGTATGTGTCAGTAATTAAAACAAGTTAAAATCTCACAGTAGAGGATATTTTTGTATTTCTTATGACAGTGGGTTTCCTTTGATGTTCCGAAGGGAACCCTACAACATTGTGTTTCCTTTGCAAAAAAAACATTCCAATGGATTCCCATCAGGAAGTCAGAATGATTATCCATCCATAGAGCCCCATAGATATATGACCTACTGTAACATCAAACAATGCAATCTAACAAGCACCAAAGACTTTGACTAAAGACTTGGTAAAATTTTCTAAATAAATCCTGAGAGATCTTACTTAAACAACAGTTTCTTCGACTTGAAAGGAATTTTTAAAACAGTTTTGTTCTGAAGGACCTTGTGGGAAGTCTTGGCGAACAGAAAGACTCTATTCTTTATTCATATCTCATTAAAAAGCTCTTACATTGTAAAAACCTCGTTATAGGGCAAAGCCAGAAATATAGAAATCTTATTTTATTACTATTGTCTCATGTCAATTAAATTCTTCCCATTCATATTCCCCCTGTGAGCCAGCATTAGCCATTTGTATAATAACTTTCCCCTCTTTATTAGATGTGAATCTATAAAGGAAAGTTTATACTGGCCATATCGGCTTGATGATTCCTTCTCCATATGCACCAGTGGAGCAGACTGCAAAAATTAAAATGACATCCTGGGAAATTGTGTGCGCTTATTGAAAGGAAAGGAGAGAGATGTCCGGTAAGCATAACGAGCATGCAGGGTGCTATGACCTCAAACTTCAAAATCAGAAGGAGACATGAGGATTGCAAGAAATTCATGAAGCGTCATGTGGAATTATGGAGTAAATAAAAAAAGTGTTAACACAAAATATATTTAATATTTTAGATTGTCCAAAGTAGCCACATAGCAATGATGACAGCTTGGCACTTTCATGCCTCGTCAAGAGTTGAGCAAGGGTGGGTGTCAATAGTCAATAGAACTATTAAAGCTACTAAAACTACTGAACATGTCCATATTACAGCAGAAAACACTCAGTTAAGATAAAAGACCTTTAAGTCCATCATTACTTTAAGAAAAGAAGGTTAGTCTATGCAAAAAATGAAATTGTTAGAACTTTGACTGCATCACCAAGTGCAGTCACCACAACCATTAACCATGATGATGAACCTGCTGCAGAGGATACATTTATTAGAATGACAGCACAGAACCTCGGATTAAAGTCCACATGAATTACACTGTTTTATGCCATCCTATCTGGTTTGCACTTAGTGGCACCATCATTTGTTTTCCACTGACCGCAACCATAGCTCTAGGTTATGGTGTCCAAGAAGGGTCTCAAAGAACACACACTCCCCCAAATCCTAAGGTCTGGGATAGCTCAGTACTTAAGGAATTGGACTACTGTTTGGAAGGACACAAGTTCAAATCCCACGACTGCCAAGTTGTCCCCATTGAGAAAGGCCCTGCTCACATGCATAATAAAATTGTCACCCTGCATAAGGGAGTCTGCCAAATGCCTAAATGTAAGAAGGAGAGTGATGGGGCAATGCATCAGATGACCTGGCCTCCATAACTGGTTTGGAATTAGTCTGACTCGAGAGTGAAGGAAAATTATTTGGGGAAACAAAAAATGTGAGTCGCACACAAGACAAATATGAACTATTTCTGAGATTTAGAGGTAATGAGCCATATTTGAGACACATTTGAGAAGATTGGGAAAACAGCTAAAATCTCATTCAAGTCTCAAAGATGGCTCATTTCTGCATATGTGAGTTGCACACAAGACAAATGTAAACTATCTCTGAGTTTAAAGGGAATGAGCCATATTATAGACACATTTAAAAATCTCATTCAAGTCTCACGGTGGCACGGTGGTGTAGTGGTTAGCACTGTCGCCTTGCACCTCCAGGGGTCCGGGTTCGATTCCCCGGCCAGGCTCGAT